>VYZS01065325.1:1281-18820 GCA_013400695.1 Neodrepanis coruscans
CCCTGCCCCAGGGAAGGTACCAGAGGTGTTTCCCATCTGAACATGACTGTATGTAATTCTGAGTTTTGGGGCTTCCTTTTTCCACGTGGGACCTTCTGCCACCACCTCGACGGATCTGGGCTGCAACCACCACTTTGACCAACAAACATCGAAATTGCAAAAATCAAGTTTCTTGTAGGTCCTTCCAGTCACCTAGGGGATACACAGCCCTGCTTTGACTGCCTGTTCCAGCACTGCAGGCTCACTCCAGTGCCAAGCGTCTGCCTGTATCAAATCTCAGCTATCTGCCATTTCCTGCTAGTGCTGACTCTCCAACTGTTCCTTGCAGGTTTCTCAGGTGTGGGGGAGGTGGATCACATAGAAGGGAGGCCATCTTTTCTCTGTCCTGTGCCCATGGATGTTTGTTCAGGGTGGGGGAGGCCAGTGGCCGTCTTAATTTGGTCTGGTGGGCAGGGCTTGGGAAGTTTCTCATTAGTTTTATCGCTGTTGTTATTAGCATCATTCTTGGTAAAGATCTTTTTCCCACTTACATCCAGGCTTATTTGGTTTTCATTTCCGTATTGGAGAAACCAGTGGTATTGAATCCGAAGAAGGAGATTTCAGGTCTCCACCTCTCCAAATTGTCTCAAAGCAAGATAGAATGGTAAAAATAATTCAGTAAAACAACTGTCTTTTTAAAATAATAAAGGTGGTATCACAAAATTTGAGAATAATCAGAGTTTTTCATGCTCTTATTTTTTATATTGATAGTTTGAGAATTATAAATCTCCACTGTAAACTTCAGTTTTTGAAAGGCAGAAGACCTGGAAAAGATGCCAGTAAACTTAAGTTCCACTTAAGCTATTTTTCCTAAATTCTGAAGATTTCCCTGTTTTGACGTTTCAATAGAAAATTCTGATTCACATGAATAGAAATGCCTTTTTTTTTTTTCNATGACTCACAGTATTACAGAATCCGGTGTAAAACACCCTGCCCCAGGGAAGGTACCAGAGGTGTTTCCCATCTGAACATGACTGTATGTAATTCTGAGTTTTGGGGCTTCCTTTTTCCACGTGGGACCTTCTGCCACCACCTCGACGGATCTGGGCTGCAACCACCACTTTGACCAACAAACATCGAAATTGCAAAAATCAAGTTTCTTGTAGGTCCTTCCAGTCACCTAGGGGATACACAGCCCTGCTTTGACTGCCTGTTCCAGCACTGCNAAATTCTGAAGATTTCCCTGTTTTGACGTTTCAATAGAAAATTCTGATTCACATGAATAGAAATGCCTTTTTTTTTTTTCTGTAAGAAGAATATGTCATAGTTGTTATAATCTTGATCAGATGCAGGTAAGTTTTGTTTGGAAATCTTTCACTCTGTTTCTGTGATCTAGGGGTCAGAGTAGTAATACTATGTTGTCCTTTATTGGCAGAGCTGCACCTGATCTGCTGTGTTGCCAGTGTGATATTTATTCACCTATCTGTGCTAAAACATCTCCTCTGTTGATTTTGTACATTTCAGACACAAAATACAGAATCTTGGAGTAGCCAGTTCATGTCATACATCTGCTCCCCTTTGGGCAAGTTGAAGCAATACTGTCAGATGGGGTCTACAAACAAGATAATGCAGTCATCACTGGTCAACTATTTAAAGCAATCATCACTGTAAATATGAATTCCATGAGTTATAGGTTTACTAAACTGCAAGTGAAAGGTTAGCGCTGGCAAAGTGCAGCCTGTTAGGGTCTGTTTCACAGCCTGATTTTTGCCTAGCTAGGGCCCTAATCCTGTAACTGAGGTGTGACCCAGCAAAAACTAGTGTCTAGTTTTCTAGGCTTGAGGTTAGCTTGGAGAGGAATCTATTGTAGGCCCACATCTGAGCTAGACTTCATTTATGTTGTGTTTAGATCCCTGGTATTAAGATGAATGTTCATTCATAGTGCCTGCACAGACCAAGCACTTTGCATCAGGGATGTATCCAGTTAGATCACTTAAATGTTTGTCTGGAGACCTTTAGAGGTATTTGGATCAGGATTGCACTTTTTTTAAACACTTTCTGTAGTGTTTAGAGTGACAAGCCATGGCTAAGGGCTTCTGGCAGATGAGGCTGTCTGGTTCTTTTTTTTATTCTGATGACTGGGAGTACTGCTAGGTTCACTTGAGCAGAGTTAATACCAGTGTTAGGATTTTGGCTACCAGTTGTCCAAAAAGTCATAAAATACACCTCAAAAATGAATGCTGAATTACGGAGAACACTAGAGGTAGCCAGACAACTCTTAGCTCAGCTGCAATCTAGCACTGGCAGAAACTGCTGGTGAGAGACATACATTTAATCAGAGTCCAGGTTAACAGAAGAAAATAAAATTAGGCTTAGACTAGAGTTCCTGGGACTTGCAAGGCCATGCAAGAGGTAACGTGTGTACAGGCAGCCAACTGGCAAGAGGTTTATGGGCCTTAACGAGCTAGGGCCAGGGTTAGATTAAATGTCACTTTGAAAAAAGAGCACACAGTGATTGACTTGATAGCATGAAATAAGAAGTTATTTCAATGCTTGCTTTAGGGTAGAGGCCAAAAAAAAAAATGCAAATCTGCTCTAGCAGCAAGGAGCTACTGTTGATGCTTCGCATGTTGCTGGATATTTGAGAGACTACTATATGAGCATTGATGGTGAAGACAGTAAAGCTCTTCTGTGTAATCTATTTCTGATACTGGTGAAGGTTTCCAGAAGAGATTGTACCTCATTTTGGAGAATGTAAGGCTCCTGTGGTGAAGAATCTTGGAAGCACTGTCAGATCAGGGTTAGGATGGTGCTCCTGGAAGCAGATGAGAGAGAATTATAGACAGTTATGGTAACAGTTAAATTTTAGTTGTGACTGATTCAACTTTTGTGTTATCAAAGTCAAATGACTGAAATACTTTGCTTCATCTAGAAGAGACCAATGGAATATTGTCCCCTCATTGTAAAACAATTCTATTTCTTAAGTAGTGTCTTCCTGAGGTCATGTTTGCAGAGTGAAGATTGGATTTAGTTGGAAACATATCTGTAACGTGGTCTGTATCACTGGCTTTTATCAATCCATACTTGCATTCAATACTTTTTTCCTAGTAATAGTAATAAAAATCATCCATTCTGATTTTCTGATATCTGAAAAAGATACAATTTTTGTAATGATTTCTAGGTCAAGCTCATAAGCCTGAAATGAGATGTTCTTGTTTATCTTGACTAGATCTTGTGAAAAGTTCAGGAAAATTCTACCCTTTTTTCCTATTTTGATAAATATGGTAAAATTTATGAAAAACCATGAAATAGTCTTTTTGAAAACAGCGTATAAATTCTATTTCATATCTACCTTTTTTTTCCCTGATCAATATAAATCAGTTCGGTTAGTAGTACTTAGAACATGGTCATTCCCCTTTAGATAAGATTTAGGCCATGGGATGATTGCCACAATGAATTATGCTCTGTGTAAAATAAGGAATACATTCACCCTTGGTGAATATTTTCACTGATTCCTTCTGGTTTTCCCACTCTAGGAAATGGGAAATTATTAGTACTGTTCACCTTCTTTCTCAATTACTTCCATATTTGGCATCTCTGCCATCACAATTTGCCTCTTTACTAGTATCCTCATAGAATCATAGGTTGGTGTGGGTTGTAAGAAACCTCAAAGATTTTCTAATTCCAGCTCTGCTGCCATGGACAGGGACACCTTCCACCAGACCAGGTTGCTCGAAGTGCCATCTGACATGGCCTTGAACACTTCCAAAGACAGAGCATTCACAGCTTCTCTGAGCAACATTTTACAGTGTCTCACCACCCTCATACAAAGAATTTCATCCTATTATCTGAACTAAATCTACTCTCTTTTAGTTTAAAGCCATTACCCTTCATCCTTTCTCTACCTGCCCTGGCTTTCTTGTAGCCCATTTTAGGTACTGGGTGGCTGCTGTAAGGTCTACTCTGAGCCTTCTCTTCTCTGAGTGAAACTATCCTAACTCTCTCCTTTCTTCACAGGAGAGTTGCTCCAGCCCTCTGGTCATCTTCATGTCCCTCCTCTGGACTCACTTCAACAGATTTAATTCTATTCTGTTTAATCTTTTTATCAAAGATGATCCATAAAAGGATTTCACTTCTCTATCTTTTTTCTGAATCCACTGTTGTTATAGAGCCACTATTTTTTACAATACACACTGGCATGTAATTTGTGACTAATATTTAAATATAAAAATTTATGTTATGGAGGTATCAATGTTGCATAAATTGATGTGTAGTTTAATAAAATGTAATAAAATTATCTGCTTACATGAAATATTAATTGTATTAGACATTATATATGTTGAGGAAGAGTGAAATTACTCTCTACAATTACACAAAAGGAGGTGGTATTGAGATGGGGGTCACTCACTTCTCCAATGTAGCAAGTAATAGGACAAAAAGAAATGGCCTCAAGTTGTGCCAGGGGAGGTTCAGATTGAAGATTGGGGGAAATTTCCTCACTGAAAGGCTGACTGAGCATCGGAACAAGCTTCCCAGGGAAGTGGTGAAATCACCAGCCCTAGAAGTATTCAAAAAATTAGTAGATGTGGTGCTTAGAGGCATGTTTTAGTGATGGGCTTGGCAGTATTAGGTTAGTGCTTGGACTCAATGATCTTAGA
The DNA here is from genome assembly GCA_013400695.1 of Neodrepanis coruscans. Classification (NCBI taxonomy): domain Eukaryota; kingdom Metazoa; phylum Chordata; class Aves; order Passeriformes; family Philepittidae; genus Neodrepanis; species Neodrepanis coruscans. The sequence continues at coordinate 5,919 of VYZS01065325.1, forward strand.
GCTCTTTTACAGCTTTAATGGTTCTATGATTCTATGGATATAATAACCAAGACACAAATATATTCTGCTTGGCTGTGTACTATTCTCTTCTTTTTCCTTCCGTTCTATAAAATTTCATTAATCTGTCAACTGTTGTTGCACACTGATCTGAGCTAAAAGGCAGGGCTCCTTTCAACATTTCAAAGGAGTTAAAAGGCAAATTCAGGAGTTATTCCTGTCTTAGACTGTATGCTTGAAAGCCTTCATCATCTCTGCTTACTTGCATTTTTTTATACTTTTTATGTTATTTTAAACAAGCTTGTAAAGTTATTTACCCACAACAAGGTCTGGCTCCTATTTCTTCTTCATGAATAGATTATTAACAGAAACAAATCTCTTGTACATCCTCTTTCAGCATGAAGTGTCACTATGTAAAAATAGCAGTATTAAAGTATTCTAGGTAAATAATTGAGTGGCTTTTTTACTGACATGAAAATTAAAAAATTACTTAAGCCAGATAAGTAGTTCTCCACACCTTCATTCCAGTTTCCCTGTGTGCTACTTAAAAGACTTCAACATTTAATTTCTCATTAATATCAACTTGATTATTTGAGATTTGGAAATTGCATAAGGCATTTGTAATAATAATAATGTGGAAAAATCCATTAGAACTTTTCTAGTAAACCTTGTGGTTTGATGTCCTGGTTTAGGACAATATTAGGTGTTATCAACAGACGAGAGACGTATAGAAAAGGCAATAATTTATTGAACATATGGGGGAATGTGAGTATGGATGGGTGCAAGGATGTGGATATGAATGTACTGATATGAATCTGTTATTGAGGTGGTGAACCAAAGGGAAAGGAAAAGCAACAATAATCAACGTCCTTGGAAAACACAGTTGTCCCTTATGTCTCTGGCGGTCGCAATGTGTTGTGGTGCAGGAGTTGCAGTCACGCCTCGAGGACCCCTTTGGAGCACAGGGTGTGCAGTTACTCTCTTCCCGCCGGCAGGGGGCACTGTGTGTCAGTCGGGATAGGTCCAGAGGGGAAGGAGCCACGTGCGACCCAGGAAGGGAAAATGGAGGATGCCGACCCCAGGGACAAAAGCCCCCGCAGTGGGAATGGGCCACTGACGCCCAGTTCAGGGGCTGAGAAGGACAAGGGGATCCCCCAAGAGCACAGAGGAGGCTTAGAGATGGGGGCACACAAACCAGAGCTTCAGTGAAGAAACGCCCGGATTCCAAGGACTGCAGCTTTTGTGGAGGGATATTCTCGGGGCTTCTCAGCTGGAAAACTGTCCAGCAACCTCAAGAGTCTGCAGGGGAAATATGGGAGCAGCAAGGGTCATGCTGGTTCCTGAGCGAGCAGTGTTGAGAGCAGAGCCTCTGTCTCTTGCCACAAAACTGAAAAAAAGAGGCAGAGCACTACTCTCTCAGATCTCTTATAATCTCCACCCACTCCCCACACCACCTCCCGCTCTCTGCCTGGTCTCAGGAGTCTCCACCTTCCTTCCCAGGTATTCCTCAGCCCCAGAGGCAGATAGGAAACCAAGGAAAAAGGCATCCCCTTCCCAGCCTGGCTGGGCTGACCCTGCTGCTCAACCAGCTGGAGAGAGGAAAGGAGTTATTTTTCTTTTTGTCTTCCTCTTCAGTCCCCAAAACCACCACATATGGAGCTAGATCATAGTATGCTAGATCAAATTGTGCAAGGCAAAATTTATGAGAGAATATCCAGAGAAGGGCAACAAAATTGGTGAGGTGCCTAGAGAGTAGGTCATATGAAGAGTATCTGAAAAGCTGGGGTTATTTAATCTGGAGAAGAGGAGGCTCTGGGGAGTATTTATCACTTTCTACAACTACCTGAAAGGAGGTTGTAGCAAGGTGGAGGTTGGTCTCTTCTCCCAGGCAACTCGTGACAGAATATGAGGAAATGGCCTCAAGCTGCACCAAAGGAGGTTCAGGTTGGACATCAGGAAGCACATCTTCACCAAAAGGGTGGTTAAGCATTGGAATAGGCTGCCTAGGAGCGTGGTGGACTCACCATCCCTGGAAGTGTTCCAGAAATGACTGGACATGGCTCTTACTGTTATGTTCTAGTTGACATGGTGGTGCTTGATCAATGCTGGGACTTCATGATCTTGGATGTTTTTTCCAACGTTTATGATTCTATGGTTCTGGAGTATGAAATCATAATACCCTTTCTCTCTTCCCAGTTTGAGACACACACACAAAAAACACAAAAGAAAGAAATGTTATCTTTTCTCCTCCCCCACCCCCAAATGCATAAAATGAGAATATCTTACTGAATACACTTTTCATGGCTTAGTTATACAAATACCATTGATAATTTCTTGGGTACGACTGCTGGTTATAAACTGCTGATTAAATTTCAAAACTGTCCAAGTAAATGTATCATCATGTTCTAGAGTAGTCCATATGTTCTTCAGTGAACAGAAACAAATGGTTCAGGCATATTCTGCCACAAAAAAAGAAAAAAGGGTTTGGCTTTCAGGAACTTTGCTTGTTTGATTGTTTGTTTTAATGTGAGTTAATTGAACTTTTGATCTGTAGGAAAAACAACAAAGTGCAAAGGTGGAGTCAGATGTTGCAGTCTGTTTTTCACAGGACAGAGTAGAATAATCAGAATACATCAAAAAGATTACACACTTCTTGTGTTCCAATTTTTGTTATCTTGTCATTCAGCTTTCTGTGGATATCCCTCAAATGAAAGCTACAAACTTCACCTGAGCAACAGCTTGTTCCTCTGTTGCACCCACCCAGACAGTAATTTACAAAATCAATTTTAAAAAACAGTGTACAAGTGATGATTTTTTTCCAAGGTCATTCTACAAGGAAAAAAGATCTCTCTGTTGATAGTGACTGTAGGCTAGACTGGATATTCTGAGGACTTCAGACTGTATTGCTGAGTAGATCTTTTGAGTTTAGGAATCACTGATGATCCATAAAAAATAGAGAGTAAGAGCCTTTTTTGCATTCAGATCAGATACCTCCCCAGATGGCTTCTAGCACAAAGGAAGATTTCCCAGGAGTGCTTGATGCTTTTGTGAACCCAGAAAGACCCTTTTGAAGTGTGTAATTAATACACCATCCTTTCACAAGAAGTTAAATATTCTGTTTCTGACACACAGAATCAAATGATAGTAGTCTCTGCAAAAGGTCTTCCATTTGCTGAAGTAGTAGTATTGCTACATATGGGGCTTTTTTCCTCTTGTGAATTAATGTCACTAATTAGAAAACGTCAGCCTTAGTCTCAGTGCACCAGGCCTCTTACATTTATCAACATTTTTGCCTTCCTCCTGCTCTTCAAGATATACTTTGATTTGTAATCATATTTCTGTTCATTTACGGGGGGAAAAACCAAACAACCCAAATTAGGTAGTTCATCTCAGTTTGTCATATTTTTGCTTCTGTTTCACAGACTGCTCTTTAATTGTGTCTCTTGATGTTTGGAAAGAGAGAAAAGGAAAGGCAGATTGAAAAATGGTGTTTCTAAAACTGGGGAAAAAAAAAGAGGAGGCAGTAGTGAAATACTTTAAGGTGTCTGATAAAAAGAACAGGGAGGATTGCTCCTGAGTGCAGCAGCTCCTGTCTTGGAGAAGGGGTCCATCTTTTTAAGTTGTTTTGTGAGTTTTCTCTACTGCTCAAGCAATACCGAGGTGCTGTGTCCTATGACAAATAACAAACTAGGGGAGGTTTTTGGTAGCAGCATTTTTGTTTTTTGCTTGCTAGGTCAGAGATAAGGACAAGGGATACCCTGTAGAGATTTTGAAGTCCTCATAACTGGATTAAACAGCACAGCTACCAAATGAGAAGGATTTTTTACTGGGCCAGGTGCAAGTGATGCTGCTTTAGAAGTATGAAGGTCTCTTTTTTATTGCACTCCTGTCACTACAAACTCTTATTTATGTGGGAAATCCATCCTGCACACAGACTACTGGAAGTATACTAGCTTTTAAGGTCAGGTGATTTAAAAGTTGGCAGAACTTGTAGACTCCGAAGATGTTTTTCCAAACAGGCACTTAGCTGCAGCCAAGAGTCCGTGCCTGAAAAAAGCATTTTTACAAGTGAAATAAAGTAAGCGAAAGGACAGACTTATAACAACAGTACCGCAAAGAAGAATGAAAAAAAGACCCCCATTTCAGGAAAAACAAAATTATTAAAATTTTTATACTACTTATATATTTCTCACTGCACAACTTCCCATTATTTTATCTGTAACCAATATATCTAGTTTAGAATGTTTTGGGGAAATATTAGGGATCTAAAATCTATGTCTATGTATAAGGGACATGGTAGGTAATTTTCCGATGCAACAGAGATCAGTCCATATCCTCTGTCCTATAAAATTACTCACAAGCACTAACCAGGCATTTGCCATGCACTCATTATTTGCAACGTAGTCTCACAACGTCTACTGATTATGCCTGTAAATTTATTTGACTGTGTTTTCCCATCAAGATTTTACTACCAATCTACAATTTGGGTTTTGTATTTCATTTTCCTATTGCAAAATGTATTTGGTATTTCATGTCTCAAATCAAATGCAAGATGTCTCAAATCTGCAAGATGCATGTGATAGAATAATTCTTCCCAGCCTTTATGTCAGGTTCCCTCTTTGGTGTTACCTCTTTTTCAGATTAGTTATGCTGGTGCTACTGACAGTTCAGTTCAGTTCATCTTCTATCAGCCTATCATTCACGGATGGAGGGAAACTGATTTTTTCCCTTGTTCAGCATCCTGTGGAGGAGGTAATGAATTACTACTGTATTATAGAAAGTCATTTGCATGCAAAACCTGCTGCCAAGTGCTGCCTTGAGTTTTGGACCTTTAACATGGGCAAAATCTGAAAAGGGAAATAGTTACAACTAAATGAAGGGAGGAATTTAGCAACGTGGTAGTAGTCTGTAGTCTACAGTAGTAAAGCCAGATTCTGTAGATAACATCCATCTTGATAGCCACATATCTACATTTAATGCTACAGTTGTTGAACATAAGGAATGGAATTTGGGCCTGCTTTGGAATTGCAAGATATCTCCACTTGTCCCCTATCTATACTGAAACTGAGGGCACAAGTCTTGGTGACCAAGAAACTTCAGCCCTTTTTTTTTTTTTTTGTTGCTGTTGTAAGCTTCTGAATTTTTGTTTGTCCATATCTGTTGTTTCCTACTGCCTCTGATGTACACTGCTGCTTTCAATCTGATCTGTAAAACAATAGCTGTTATGCCAAAAGCAGTGAAGCAAACACTTCAGTTTGATTTTTACCAGAGCAGAACTTAGATGCATTTCAGTGAGAGACAGGAAGAACACTACATCTCATATTATTTATTCCACTGTGTATTGCAGGTTATCAACTGACATCTGCTGAATGTTTTGATCTGAGAAGCAACCAGGTAGTAGCAGATCAATACTGTCAGTATTATCCTGAAAATATCAAGCCAAAGCCAAAACTTCAGGAGTGTAATCTGGATCCTTGTCCTGCAAGGTCAGTAAGTTTTAATTTTAAAAGAGGTTGCACTCTAAAGGAGTAGAATAAAGTAGAAAATATTCTATTGCTGTTGCTCACGGTGTCATTTATCCTATATAATTCAAACTCTTTCTCATCCTGAGAATGCACTGTGTAGAACACCTCCATTTAGGACCTCCACATTGCAAGGATGGATTTGAAATGGTTGTTTCTTCCCCTCAGAATATGTTTTGCATCATTGATCTGACAAAGTATGAGAAAATACATAATCTGTATTATCATCCCCATGATCAACATGTCTCTTTAGTGTTAGTGAGATAGGAAAAATTCTTCAGTAAAAATGCTGTTGGAAGATACTGTCATCGTAATTAGAGGATTTTTTTTTGTTTTGTTTTAAATTTTCTCCTTCATAAAAAGTTTACTTGCAGTTAGGGCAGCCTGTAAGAATGTAAAGAGTGAATTTGTTCTAATTACCGATATTCTTTTGCCCTGCACAAAATTCTCCTCTCTGCTAACCCAGAGAATCACAGAAGGAGTAAGGTTGGAAGGGACCACAAGTTCAACCTCCCAGCTCAAGCAGGGCTATGCTAGAGCAAATTTCATAGGATTGCATCCAGAAAGTTCTTAATATGAAACCTATCTTTTAGATTCACCTCTCACAGTACTAATGAGAAAGTAATTTTATGTAGTTGCTTTATTTTTTTTCTAAGGTGCTATTTTTTTAAAAACACAGTTCTGAGTCAAATATGTAACTTGCCTCTGGAATTTGTACTATGGATATTTTTCATTCTTTTCTGAATGATTTTTAATTACGTATTTTCAATTGATGAGATGGACAACTGGACACTACATGGGATGGAAGAGAGAAGAAAAGTAACACCTCAGTAGATGTCAGAAAACAATTTTTGTTTTATATAAGGCATAACAAGGCAAAATTGTTGATATAAAGACCCTGAGGGGAGGGAGTGTCACTTAGAAGTACAGCTCTGCCATCCCATCCCAGAGTACAGGCTGTAAGAGAGAGGAATTGGCTTTTTGGAAACATTTTCACAGAGTGCAAAACTGCAAATTATTATCTTTGCAAAGAATTCAAGAATCAACAACTCAGACAGAAAACCAGAGGAAGTCTGTGGTAACTTCTGAATTCCTGATGCTTTCTTACGGTCAGGAAGAGAGTAGGTGAAGCAGAACAACAGGTTCAGAAGCATGAGCAAGGCTTGGCTTTTCAGTGCCTTTACTGTGTAGTTGCTGCTCTGCTCTAGAAGTATAAAATGAAGATGTTAATTTTTCCTGGCAACCCCAGTTCCAGTGAGGCATAGCTGATTAGTGGTTGCTGAATGTTCCTGTGGTGTGTCAATGAATGCTACAGAAAATAATTGTGGAAAACCATAGCTGCACTGAATAAAGCAACTGAGAGAGGAGAACTTGCATTAAAATTTTTAACAAAGGGTAGGCTGAAACAAAAATATAAATAAATACCAGGAGTATTTTGTGGGCCTGCAATTAGTTGCCTGTTTAGGCTTAGTGCATAGAAATGTTTTACTTTATTATGCTTATTATGGCAATAATTAGCAGTATTGTTAGCATCACAAGTAGCAAAAAAGCTTAGGCTCAATAAACACGGAAAATGAAGCCGATTTCCTTTCTGAAAACCCAGTTTCTCACATGCCCAGAGGAGGAGATATATGTGGATGGTTATTTATCAAACATATATAATTTATAAATACTCATTTTCCAAGTTAAGTAAAGGTGGCCACCTTACTGTCCAGCTACGTAAAATCGCAATTTTTGTCTTGCAGGACACATGATGTGTCATGAAACTGAGTGCCTTTTCATCTTCACGTATTATCAATGCCATATCCAGCTTCTCTCACCAACACTTTCTGAGATCCAGTTTATGCCTTAACAGAATTTACTATTTACTTACATTCCGTTGAGATGTTACAACAATCTGCCCTTGAATGGCAAATACATGTCAGTCCTGGTTTTGGACGATATTAGGTTTTATCAATGGACAAGAGACGGATAGGGAAGGCAGCAATTTATTAAAGGGTAGATATATGGGGGAATAAATGGGGGTAATTGCCCAGTNGGAGCGAGAGTGTGCTCTCCGATGTAGATATATTCCCGCCCCCGCTTCCCAGCATTCCTTCTGGGTCTCCCCGGGCTGATGGGAAAAAGACCCCGGCAGGAGGTAACCTTGGTAACCTGGCTACTCCTCCCAGCCAAAATGTAGGCATAGGAGAAAGAGTTATTTTTTCTTTTGCCTTCCCCTGTGGTTTTAAGCCAAACCATTACAATGTCCATATGTAAATAGCACCCAGTTCAATCTAGTCCACTCCTCTTATGTTTTGCAAAACCCAACATTAAGATTTCATATATTCATATACATAATTAATGGCAAATCTTTTAACTACCCAAATTTCACAGACTGGATGGTTTAGGGGAGGGTTTTTTAGCTTTCATCATCATCCTGTCTGGTATCTTTTAATGAAAGAGGAATGGAATTTTTTTTCTTCTTAGAGAAAAAGTTTGTTTAGATTTAACTGGGTGTGCTAAACCCTTAGGACAACTCTGAGATGATATAATAAGAAGATACTGTCTCTATCATAAAGGCATTCTTCCAAAAAGTAATCTTTACAAATATGAAAAAGGCTATTGCCCTAGCCATCATTCACTTACTTACCAGGATACTGTCCGTATTATTTCTAGATTCCATCTTCAGCTTTTACATGGCATTCCCAGATGTGCTGTCCTGCTGTTTTACCGGTCTCCCTTATTTTTTTGCCTATTGCTGCTACATCTTAATTTGTGGGTTTCTGAGTCACAACATTGTTGCTCATGCTTTTACCAGGAGATTTCAGTGGTGTATAAAGATTTCTAAAGGCAAATTCAGAAAAAATTCTAACTTCGTGAAGCAACTGTCTAAAAATTTCATATTGGCAAACCTCTAACACATACGCTTCTATTTAACTCCTGGAGTTTGCCTAGAGTTTCATCTGTAAAACTTCCTCTAGAAATATTAATACCTGTGGAAAGTCTGGGGAGAGATCTCTAGCTGAAGAAAGCATTTCAGCACTCAGGGATCTGAAAGAACTCTTAGATACCCACAGTTTATGGAGTCCTCTAGCAAAATTGCCAACTCCTCTTCCTAGTCATCGAAGTTTCTCTTTTGGCATTCTTATTTAACTATCCATGTTGAGTGGTGGCAAAGACAGAAATGAGCAAAAAGAAATTCAAATTTAGATAAAAATGTACTTCTTTGTTGTTAACTTCCAGTTAATCTAACAAGAGCTGTGAAGTTCAAATAAAAGTATACAAAAGACATGAGGGTGTTACGGCCATTCAGAGTGATCCTAAGTAGTAAGAAGTCCCCAGTATATTTGGTGATTGTGACACTTCATACAATTTCCTGGGTGATGATGCAAGATGTAACTAGTATATATATATATATATATATAATGAGTAAATATGCATGATTAAAAGAGTAACATAGAGTATCCTCTTAATCAGTAACAGGGACCTCTTCACTGTTTTTCAAATAGGCAGCTGAAGCAGAAAATTGCCAAATGCATACTTTTTTGCTTGTCATCAGTTTCTCTAAAGCTATTATATTAGATAACAGTTATAATCAAAGTATGACAGCAGTACAGTGCTTCCATTTTCACTACATTCTTTCTGGAAAATAAACAAATCTGGTGTGGTGTTAGTGTTCCTGAAATTATGAGCTTCAGTTTCAGATTTACACAGTAGCATCCTTAGATCTGTGGTGATGAGAGGGATCTGAGGCATAATGACTCATTTATTGATAATGCCCTTGACTAGGACATATGAAGGATGTAAACTTTATTTTGAGTAGTCTTTCACATAAAATATCCACTGATATTTTCCACTGATACTGAACTTTTTGATAACATCCCCCCTTTTTGCATGGATGTAGTACACTAGTCATGACTATGCCTTTTCCTGATCTATGCCTCAGGCAAATGGTTGTTTCTGTTGATTTGCATTTTTACCTAAGTTCTCATTTTGTTACAAAGAGGATGAGAAAGTCTTTCTGCCTTGCAAAAAAATTGATTGCCTCTGATTGGTGGGTCTGGTTTCAATTTCTACAGCCAATCACATACCTATAAATGATTCTGAAGACATCAAGAGTTAGACATTGCAAGGGAAGACAAGGTATTTAACCAACAGATCAAAAGGCAGAACAAAATATTATGGTTTAAGTTGCGTGTGCTAGAAAAGTGAGACTAGTATACGAAAAGAGCATATTGCTTGCAAATTTGACAGCACAGTCAGCAGTCGTTCCAGATGTATATTTAGGAGGGGTGATTTTTGTACAGTTCAGAATCTAGCAAGGAGCTATTAAGACTACTGGAGAAAAGTAATAAAGTAGTGTATAATGCATAAAAAAGAGATGGTGGTGCCCATTTAGAAGATCAAGCCCAATTCAGAGCAGTAGGAAAGAAACCACTCAGTAGAATTTCAGGAAGGCTGATTTGGAAATACATTTGGAAATGTATCAAATTGATACATTTGATCAGAAATGACAGTACTTATATCTCCAGATATATGGCTGCTAATTTTGGCACGATCCCAAGCTGACACGCAGGCTGACACAGGCCTCAGTTACGTTGAAAGCAAGGAATAGTTTATTGCATCATGCACAGATTTTTATATGTTTCTTGTATGATCATGCGATAAATCTCACAGAATCATTGGTTGAGGGATCCCGATCATGCGCCCCTACAGTTTATGTGATTGGTTGTCATATTACTAGTCTTAAAGACAATAGAATAACATTTTTCATTTATGGTTGTCAGAATACAAAAGAAGGCCTCATTTCAGTGTTTCTTGAAGCATGAGGCCTAGGCAGATTTTTGACTCACTGACATATAACTTAGAGAATTTTTCTTCTAGGGCAAGCACATCAACTCTGCCTACACAGATACAAGAGTTGTAGGTGGAGAAGGGATTGATAGCAGTGGAAATGTTCTTTTAGTCATAATCAGGGTCACCTGAGTTCAAGAGCAGGATAAAGATGAGCAGCAGGTACTCCTAATACCTAGAGAAGCAAATTTCTTCTGAGGACAAGGAATTAAAACCTTGAATTTGGGGGCAGGGCAAAAGTATTTTAAATTGAGCTGGAAAATTATTTTATATAAACAGACAGGGAGGATGGGCCAGGAAGCATTTGTCAAGGCGTTAAAAGATGTGAATAGTGGATTGAATTCAGCTCTAAGGGAACAACACCTATTGAAGAGACACAAAAAGGCAAGAAGATGGGAACTGCCAGGATGCATCAGATAACAAACTGTAAGGTGGGAAAGTATATCATGTACTGCTATGCTCATCAAATAGAGGTATCTTCCCAATATGAAGTTACAGGAAAATTAGTCTATTTTAAGTTTTAGAAGAGACTGAACTGCGGCAATTAGATGGTAATTTACAGTGATTTTCACTGGATACTCAGTTATTAAAATTTAGTAGTGGAAAATATCATCTCATTTCTATCTTTGTATGAGACACTTCTCATCCAAACCATGATAAAATGTTAAACTGAATAAAAGAGGGAGATGTTTAGAAGCATTACTGTCATGCTACAGGAAGGAACTGTGTTTTCTGCTTTCAATTGATAACATCTATTTAAAGCCCTGTGAAAAGATCTATTGTGAGCAGTCTATGGCAATTATATTTAAACCATATGTTGCTTAGAATTTGAAAACTCTGCACCATGAACAAGTCATTTTTTTATAAAGTAGGATATGGATGTGCTAAACAGGCATGTTTAAAGCAAGAGTATTTTCTGGAGGCTGACACAGATGGATAGCTTTCTCAGCAGTCCTTTTTATTTTTAAGTAGTCTTTTTAAGTATCCTCTGAGATTCTATTTTAAAATGTTTTGGTAGGGGTCATTGGCTTTTACCAATTTTTAAATTACTAAGACCATTTAGAAATACAAAGTACATGTAGTTCTTCAAGATTCACTGAATTTCTGATGAAATTATCAGAATGTTATCTATATATCAGAATTTAGCGTTCTGCTCCAGAAACCAGAAATGCAAGCCCTACTGGTAACTGAGAATTGTCAAACTCACTTAATGGAAAAGTAGGCATTCATAAACCAAGGTTGCCTGCACCTATGGTGTTACTGTGGATCTCACCTGCCCTACCTCTGAAGGGAAATAGTAATAGTTTTACAGAACAACATATGATATTCATTAATTGATACTGTCTCTTTGAGGGCCCGGATAACTGTTTCTCAATACAGAAAATGTTCTTGTAGCACAAGGAGACAATATTTCAGTGTAGCACCACTAGAGAGCACCAAAATGCAGTATCACACACCACCTTAGTGTCACGATTTGCAGTGTTAAAATGAAGTCTTTTTCACAAGCCTGTTCTGGTCCACTGACAGTCATGGCTCTTTTGGAGATGCTGGCTTGGATGCTAAACTGTCTTTTGGGGTAAACTTCTTCATGTCTTCCCAATGTTTCTTTACACTTAATGAATCAGCTGTTCCCTGCCAACTTAAGCTACTTCAATTTACTATTATTATTTTCTCATTGCTAGTAATATCTTTTACATACTCCAGACCATTGGTTAGATGGCACACTCCCTGCCATGCAGATAATTTACTCTCAGGTCTGACAGATTTCAATGAAAGCTTAAATATTTGCTGGGCAAGCCCCCAGCAGCAAATAGGTGTAACAGCTCCAGCCTCTAGGAGCATGGGCAGTCAAGCCTGCAGCTGTAACACTGTGATTGGGACACCCCTGATGCCTAAAATCAGAGAGAAGAAAAAACTTCCAAACAAAGTAAATAGAAGTAAAGGAAAAGCACTGTTCTTTAATGGACAATTTCTTATCATCCTGTATTTATAATATTCATCAGTTCATCCACCCTCTATGTCTACCAGCTGCTATTCAGCCTGACTTCTGCTCACACTCACACACACACACACACACACACTGGGAGCCATCCATAGGTTCTCTTCTGTCTTGCTGTCATGATGTCCTTGCTACTTTGTTTATCTCAAATGAATGTTAAACATAGCTTCGCAAACCATGAGAAAGGTCTAACTAAAATAGCTTGTGAGTGAGACTGTACTGCTTAACCAAAACTCCAGAAATATGAGAGAAAAACCTTCAGACATCACGCCCAGGAAAACAGAGACCTCAGCAGAAGTGAAGGTATATGAGCATCCTGTAGAGGTTGGCACTGCAAAGTGCAGGACACCAGTGCAGAGCAGCCTTGGCACATTGTTCCCATGCAGGCTTATACCATCTTGAGGCGTCTTGGAGGAAGCTTGTGACTTAGACAGATTTACTCTGTCCTGCGTTAAGAACTGGCTGGATAACCAAGCTCAGAGAGTAGTGGTGAATGGTGTCGTATTCAGTCGGAGGCCGGTCACCAGTGGGTTCCCTAGGGTTCAGTG
>VYZS01065325.1:22949-40403 GCA_013400695.1 Neodrepanis coruscans
GCTTTAAATAAAACAGACTGTACTTCAACTGTGCACAAAGGGCTTGAACATTAACAAAGGATGGAGAATAATTTTATATCAGAAGACAATTCAGCATTACTTAATGGTGGAGGAATTGTGTTTAAATAAAAAAACATTCTGAGCTGGCAGCTAGACAGAGGCTTTTTTTACTGCTGAAGAAAATCCAAAATAAAGGGTCAAAATGTCTTGCAGTATTTGGCTTTCAGTAATACTGAAAGGAAACAAAACAAAACTAAACTAAACAACATCCTTCCCTGAAAATGATCAAAAGACTGAAACTGGTTCTCAGGTTGTTCTGGATTATGGTCTCATCCTGTAACCGTCCCTTCACATTCACTCTCCCAGCCTCACTGCTCTCCTTTAAACACCCCCTTCATAGATTGCTCAGGCTGCAACTGCTGTCTGAGTCCTCTGCCTGGCTTTTTCCATCTGCTGTTTTGCTGCTGTTTCTCCTATTATTCCTCTTTCCCACTCCCATGCATGCTCCTGTGAACTCACAAAGACAGCTCAGGTCTTCCTTCTTCACCCCGAGAGAGAAGACACAGCTATATGTCTCGTCTCCAAACCTCAGAGGCACCTGAAACTGAACAGACCATGAGGCTGACATGAGACAGGGCCAAGCCAGGTGGATAAAAATGCCTTTTCTCTGAACTTGCACAGTTTAGGAAAAACAAAGAAACAAACCCAAAACAAAAAAACAAAAAGTGGAAAAACAAAACAAAAAAACCCACATCACCAAAACACAACAAAAAAAACCCGACCAAACTGGTTGGTCCTAGTTTGATTGCATTACCTATTGGAGACTGACACCTAATACCAGGGACAGAAGAGAGCAACAAACATTCCCAAAGCAGAGAGCAAACCTGGGAAGGCATCTTTTCAAGATTTTCCAACTGCAACCTCTCAACCTTGTATTTTAGCACCAAGAGGTAAAGGTCTGATTTAGCAGATATAGTACTTATTTTTAAGAAATTCCTTTCACAAATTCTCCACCGTTGTTGCACTCTTTGTACCTAAAAAGGAGCTCTGACACCTGTTTAAGATTTGTTTAAGATCAACAGGGAAACCTCATCTTTCTATCTTATATTCTTACAAAACCTGAGAACCAAACTGTCTGCTGGATTTATGCTGCTTGAAATTGCTAAAGTTGCCTAAGGCATTTGCAAACTTGTCCCAAATACTTTGGGAAATTCCCTGGTACCATCTCTTTTTATTACTGGGAAAAGATGTCTCAATCTGGCTGCAGGAATTTTTGCAGCGCATGAGTTTCAACTTAGAGCGACTTCATTTAAATTTGTGATAGTGAGAAACCTTAGCTGTATGCTGAGAAGCTTGTTCAGCAGAGCCAAAGGGAACATATTTAAGCAAAAGCATTGCTAAAATTACAACTTTGTGTCATAGTGTGGCATGTGTGGCTTATGATCAACACACAATAATGGCTGTGTCATGGAGTAAAGATGGTTTCACCACTCCTAATCATACATCACAGAATTATCAGTGGCTTTAACATTCATAGATGACTATTAGTGTAAGCCATTTCACATAGAGTTTTATGATACTTTCAGAGAGTAACCAAGTGTGGGTAGCGCTAGCTGTACTGGAACAGATATTAATATGGGTTGATAAGATGAAAAAACAGAGAGAAAGATAAACATTTTTCATAGTGCTCAACTATCTTGGAGATCCTGTTACTTAAGGTGTTACTTAAGAAAAATACTTCCTTTGTTTTAAGTGGGAGAAAAAAATAATTCTCCCCTTGAATTTTTTTACTTCTTGCCTAAAGGAGGAAACAGACATGGTGTTTTCCAGAACAGCTATTTTATAAAGTCAAAAAATAAAATCTTATGACCAAAATCATTGCTTAAGACAGTATAATATATTATAAGGATAATGTCCTTATCAAAAGAATGTTTCCCTTTGGAGAAAAAAAGAAAAAGATTTTGTGAAATGTTTCCAGGTAGGCAAAAGATATATATTTCTGTACCACCAGGCATGCACAGGATTCTATAGGAGTAGCCACACTGGATCTTGAGCATGGTCTTATATCCTGTGTGTGGCAATGGAATATGAGAAAGGCAATACCAGCTTTTCTCTCTTTTTATTTGTACAGACACGTACATATAAAAAGGAAAACCTACCTTATGGTATGTGCATCACTAAAAAAGGATTATTCTCATAAGTATGCATAGTCTTTCAGAACACACGTATTGTTTCATGGATTTGTCATTACATTACAAAGATATTCCTCAGTTCCTCTCACTGTCTTAGCTGCTAGGAAACAAGGTCCTTCTGATTTATCCATAAGACGACATGTTTCTTATCAGTATAGTCACATAGTTTTTTTGGTAATTTCCTCCCAATTTTTTTCTTTTTTGCTCCACTGAGTTACTTACCTGGAAAAAAAACAAAACACTGATGTTTCCTTTCTTTTTTTTTTTTGCAAAAGGAACATCAGCCTCAGAGCAGACTGAGTTTCCAGTGATTTGTGATAAAGATTCCTTGGAGTATGAGAAATTATGAAGATATTATAATCCCATTAATTAAAGTCACCAGCCACGGGCATGCTTCGCTGCTATGGACACTTATGGGAAGAGATATATGACTAATTTTACTAATGTTAATAAGGAAACAAATCCCTTGCAGATAGCAGTTTATGCATTTTTGGTGTGTACGTGGGGCTGGGAACAGCAAGGGTTACTTTTCCTGATGCCTCTCTTTTCCCAGTTGGGAAAGTACACCCTGGACTGCCTGTTCCTCATCCTGTGGAGGGGGCATTCAAAGCCGCAGCATCTCATGTGTGGAAGAAGACATTCAGGGGCATATCAGCCCTGTGGAAGAGTGGAAATGCATGTATATTCCAAAGATGCCTGTTTTCCAGCCTTGCAATATATTTGACTGCCCAAAGTGGCTTGCTCAGGAATGGTCTCCGGTAATCAACTTGGCTTTGTTGGTTTTGTGTTTAACACGCTAGGAACATATTTTAAATTATAATTTAGGGAATTTGTGGAAGTAAGAACATTCACTGCTTTATTTCCTCATTTACCAACACTTTTGTTCTAAATTACACTATTTGTCTAACAAAGTAAACACTCAAAAAAGTATATTAATGAGATAAACATAATTAAGGAGGATAGGAAAATGAATAAGCTCTGTAACATGCATTTGTGACCCTCTACTAATAATAGACCAGAAATGCACAGAAAACCCCAGTAAGAATGTAATTGTATATCATTATTTCAACATTGCAGTCATAAATTGAAACTCAGTAATTGCTGAGACATTTTCAGAAACATGTAAAGATGTAAATTACTCTGATCTTTGATGCTTGCAGTTTCCTGATTTGCCTTTCCATCTGTATGAACATAAATATCTTTGAAATGTCCTTTTACAAAAGTAGTAAAGTACTTTGACTTTGTGCACACACCTATCTTGCCTGTAGTGTTATCCTGCTTGTGTTTTAGAAATTAAGCTAGCTCACCTACAGATTAGGTGCTCTTGACTGATTGCAAAGTGTTTCCTGATTTCCAGATGAAAGCTGCTATCCAGGTGCAAAGTAATGCTGGTAGTATCCATAGCCCTCCACGCTGGCTGGTGGTTTTGATCCTCTCCTGTGCAACCAATGCTGAAACAATTAGTACAAGGGGAAAAAACTAAAAAAACTGTGTTACCCCTTTTTACTCATAAGGCGTAGTACTTTGCCCAAGCAAAGCAGAGTGGCTCCA
Source organism: Neodrepanis coruscans (assembly GCA_013400695.1). Taxonomy (NCBI): domain Eukaryota; kingdom Metazoa; phylum Chordata; class Aves; order Passeriformes; family Philepittidae; genus Neodrepanis; species Neodrepanis coruscans. The sequence goes on from VYZS01065325.1 coordinate 26,693, forward strand.
GAAGAAACTGACAGGGTGTTTCTATATGGGACAGATGGCCACAGGCCAAATAAAGAACATTGCAAAAGTGACACTAAAAGACAAGCAAAATGTCCAAATCAAGTAAAGGTTCAAAGCAAAAAGGCAAAAATTTCTGTCCATTTTATGTCTTACCCGTAACTACCAAATATTAAGAATACTTTATGTTCAAGGTTGGGTGTTTCTGCATCATGTTTTGCTCTCTAGTCATATTTTGTTCTTATTATCGCTCCTATGATGTATCACACATACACTTCTTTTTTTTTTTAATTCAGTGCACTATGACTTGTGGACAAGGATTCACATACCGTGTAGTCCTTTGCATTGACCACAGAGGGATGCATACAGGAGGCTGTAGTCCTAAAATAAAGCCACACATAAAAGAAGAATGCATTGTATCCACTCCTTGCTACAAAACCAAAGGTAGTGAGACAGAAGGGTTCTCATAAATTTTTCAGAGCTCTTCCGTGTTTAACAGTTTTGTGTTGTTGCATCACGGTTTGCACCTGCACGAGTTTTGCTTTTGCAACTGTCTGTTCCTGTGACTGCTAGTAACTTGGAAGGAGTGCTGACCTATTCTTCTTTCTTACAAACTTTTGACTTTCCATTGCATAGTGATTTGACCCAGCTAGATGGCAAGTGGCCACTAAAGCCACTCTCTTAATCACCTCTGCAAATGGACAGAGAAGAGAAAATATAACTAAGGGTTCATGGGTTGAAGTAAGGACCATGAGAGATCCCTTACTATAACTGTCATGGGCAAAACAGATTCCAAGTGGGAATATTAATTAAATTTTGTGCTAGAAGAATCAGAGCCTGATAACAAGAAGTAAAATAAATCTTAAAGGCACCTTCTCCCCAAGCCCTCCTTTGAAGTTCTGCCTCCTCCTCCCCAGCAGCACAGGGAAATGGGGAATGAGGGTTGTGGTCAGTTGTTTCTGCTGCTGCTCAGAGAGGAGCCCTTTTCCTGCTTCCTGTGGGGTGACACAGGGGTGGGTGACAGTTCTTCATGAACTACTTCACAGTAAGTCCATCCAACAGGCAACAGTTCTTCAGAGACTGCTGCCACATGGGTCACTTTTCTGCACGGTACAGTCCTTCAGACATGGGCTCTCCAGTGTGGGTCCCCCACATGCCACAAGTCCTACCAGGAAATTCTGCTCCAGCATGGGCTTCTCTCCCCAGGGGTCAGCAGGTCCCTGTCAGGACCCTGCTCCAACATGGGCCTCCCACAGAGGTATTCCTTTGGGCATTCACCTGCTCTAGCTTAGGCTCCTCCACGGACTGCAGGTGAATCTCTGCATCCCTGGGGTCTCCCAAGGGCTGCAGGGGCACAGCTGCTTCCCCACGATCTTCACCACAGGCTGCAGGGGAACCTCAGCTCCAATGCCTGGAGCACCTCCTGACCCTCGTTCTCCAGTAACCTTGGTGTCTGCATTGTTCTTCACATGTTCTCACTCTGCTCTTCTCTGGCTGCAGTTGTCATCTGCACCTTCTTTTTCCTTCCTTCTTAAACATGTTATCACAGAGGTGTTACTATCACTCCTGATTGGCATGGGCTTGGTGAGCAGAAAGTCTGTCCTGGAGCCAGCTGGCGTAGTCCTTCTTGACATGAGGGTACCTTCTGTCAGTTTCTCATAGAAGCTTCCCCTATACACCCCCTGCTACCAAAACTGACCACAGAAATCCAGTACACACTGCTGGTAGACCAAGCATAAATTTGACCCTCATGTAAGCAGGTGTGACCTCACTGTGTCTGAGCTAAATTTACCCTGTAATTTAAAATAAATGTATACATATTGCCTATGGTAGGTAAATGTAACCATAATTATAAAAGTGACAGTTCTTAAATTGGAACTTGAAATAGGTCAGAAGCAAGTGTTGTGTCCCATCACGAGATTTCTGTTACCAACTAGGCTGCAAAATTTTTCAGACTGTTAGGCTTGAAACATTTTTTAACAAGGAATGTTCACAATTTTTGGGCCTCAGACAGAGAGTAATACTGGGATAAATCCTCCCCCATGTTTTGTTGAAAGAAGGAGAAAATATTTCAGCAATTGTTTGGAGGTTCTTATGGGATGGGAATGTTAGAGTTCTGGATGGAGACTAATGGGCAGTGACTGGGTGCTGCAGACATATGTATTTGACCATTTACTTATATATATGGGCATGCATGTGATTATGCATGTATACAGCTCTGTTGTTACCATCTCTGTCTGTGTATGATGTCTAACACAGGAAAATTCTGGGCTACAGCACTGCAGGTGAACTTAGTTTTCCTAAACTGGAGGCTTGAACTACACCATGAGAAGAAAACAATTCCTTTTAAAAAAAGAACTGCTATCCTGAAACATATTAAGAGCACTTTTTATTAAACCTGTGAAATCAAGCTGACCCATGACCTCGTGCTGTTCCAAGATGGAACAGTGAAATTTCGAATTTTAATTTCTACACTTAGTGTCTGATGATCGGCATACTTGCCAAGTTTCAAGATTCCAATTTGTCTGGATCATGGGAATCCACGGTGGCTGCCAGCCACAGAGTGATGAAAACAAGATACAGGGTTCTCTGGGGAGCAGTGGGTGCATTTGCACTGGCACTGGCCAACATCCACCTTCCAAGTTGTAAAAAAAGAAAAGAAAAAAGCAAACAAGGCCCAGTGACTGTGTGAGCATGATTCTGAGCCTCACATGCCCTCTGAATGGGTATATGAGCCCCTCAGTGGTTTTCAGCTCATTCGATCAGCTGCTTCATGGGGCTATATAGGTTTATGGTGTTCAGAACACAAGTAGTGCAAGATCTGGTCAGGCTGCATCATACAATATAAGCAAAATGCAGTAAGACATGAAAAAATCATGTATTGCACACCACCCACAACTGACTTCTGTATAGTGAACCTGAGAATTGTGCAAGACTAGCTAAGAACGCTTTGCTTGCCTGCATCTGCCAAGAATGCAAGTGTTCCAAGGGGATTTGTCTAGGAACAAAATAAATTCTGTTTGTTCAAAGCCCAGCCTTACAAGAAGGTGGCATTTTTACCAGGGATAAACTCTTATGCTGCACTTCGCAGCACATACAACATAAATTTTTGATTTTAGGAAGTTATTTCCTTCTCCTGTTTTTTCACATGGGATGGGAAAGTGTTGGGAATTTTCAGAGTTATACGATTTTTGGNGGAAAGTGCTACACAAAGCATACTGACTTGCTTGGGTTTAGTTTTCCTCCTCATTTTTGTTCTGCAACACTCTCACAGTTCTCCCTCCATAATGCAAGTGGTAGTTTGAATACCCCTGTAACATAAGACTTAAGAGGGCTTTCAGAAAAGAGTTGGACCATATGGTATACAGTCTGATTTATCTGTTCGAGTCTTCCAGTCTGAATTAGTCTATTAATATAAGTTTTTCTTTTTCACTCATCTAGAGTTAGACATTTAGAGCAGTAGGGGTATCAAAGTGCCTCTTGTAAATCAAATGTTTTAATCTTAGTCTGCTTTTACCTTCTGTTTTAACCTTCTGCTATTCTGCTTTACCTTCTGCTATTACTTTATATATTCTGTATATTAATACTAATTCTGTATTAAAAGCAGCTGTATTAACACAAAGCAGAAAATAATCTTCCTAGCAGACTGAAGCAGCAAGGAAAAAATGTGGAAGCATTGAACACACTGTGCTAAAAAGAAATCAAAGGCACATAGTTCATGTAATTTCATTTTAGTTTATTCAACACTAAGGCACTTTATCTTGCACCAATAATAGTAAAAAATAGGATATCACTGGATTTAGTGATGATTTTCAGTTTTAATAGAGAAAGTTTATTCATTTGATACAACTTGCTCTATAATATAAGATGCAAGGTTTTTACTGTAAGTATGTTATAAAAGAAGAGATTTTAGTTTAAACTCCAAAGGTAAAAAATCCTCCTTAGCTTATGCTAGAAGTGCTTATTGTTCATTTTTCTGTCAAAGCATATTGTACAACATGAACATTTCTAATCCTCTAGCAAATTTTACAGGGTAGATGGTAATTAAATACACCTCTAAAAAAAAGTTATTTAGAAAGTCACATAACAGGCAGTGGTACACAAGAGCTTTTGCTCTTTACGAACGCTTGTATCCAAGCATAAAAAGGATGGAAGTAAGATGTGATTTTCCAAAACCCATAAAGCAAACTGCAGAACATATCAATAGAAACATCTCCAACATATTTTGGATTACAACTGTGGTAAAATTCAGATTAAACTAAGAGCTGTGCTGGCAAATACTTATCCTTAAATTACACTAATAAATATATCAGAGTAAGAGCTTGGCAAGCTGTTTCTAAGATAGAGGCATAGTAGCTCTATTACTGTCCCTTTTTTCCTAACTTTCTTCAAGGAAATTTGTGTAACTGAGGTCACAGTAGCTGTGCAAGTAAGTTGCGAGTTATTGTTCCTCTACAATACAACTGACAGGTGGGAAACTTTCTGTGTATATGTCAAATGTTATTGTTACACACAGCAAAGTCACAGAAAATTCTTAACCATTCTGAATGACATTAACCTGCTTCTATTCGCAGGTACAAATCCATCATCATATAAACTCAAAAGACATGAGTGATTTGTGAGTGACAAATGGGTTGGCCCTGGTTGTCCTCAGTGGTCTGAGTCTCACTGCCTTTTGTTTGTGCTTTTTCCCTGATCCAAGATTAGAATGTTTTGTTGAAATGCAGAACTCCTTCTCAAATTATACTGCCAAATTTGCTCTTGTTTTATATCCCTGTAGACCTAAAACAGCTCCACTGCCTTCAGCTCAACACTGCATGAAAGCAGAGTTTGTCTTTCAAATGAGCCCTGTGCTCCCTAGAGCAGAGCAGCTCATAATACTATGTACACATCCTGGAGGGGAATTAAAGCAGCTCTACCGTTTTCCATCAGAAATTACAGAAAAAGTATCAAGATCATTTTTTTAAATCCACATAGCTGATGAATTGATAGAGTTGAAAGGCATAGCTGAGCCATTTTATTAAGTTTTTTCTGTGGTATCACTCATCAAACTAGACTCCATTTTGTAATCTACCAAAACCAAGCTTAACATGTCTTCTGAAATTCTAAACGTAAACACATTTTACCTTTGCAGTGTAAGGAAGGCCTGCTACCCTTGCATAACTCCCTCCAGAAATACTTTCCAAAGTGCCTACTTTTGCAGTCCAGTTGTAAATTCTGAAAGGTGACTTAATTTACCTTTCTGGATTTAGGACACCATAACCCTTCTAACTGTAAATCGAAATATCTGGCCATATAACCTTGTAAGTGTTATAGTCCAGCTAATGAAAGAATTTCTTTCTCTTGCTCTCGTTTCTTTCTTTCTTCTTTGTGCTCTGCCTACATGTGTGTGAAGGCACACATACGTCACATGCATAAGAGGGAGGAGGCTGCCACACGTAGCAGCATTACTGCATGCTTCCTATTTTCATTTCCTTGTGTTTGCTCCATAGAGAAACTTCCCAAGGAAGCAAAATTGCCATGGTATAAGCAGGCTCAAGAGCCGGAGGAAGGAACAGCTGTATCTGAAGAACCATCGTAAGTCTTAAGAATTTGCTTACAGCAGGTTCTTACTATGTGATCCAGGGAAGTTGTGGGTGCTTCCTCCCTGGAAGTGTACAAGGTCAAGTTGGATGGGACTCTGAGCAACCTGATCTAGTGGAAGGTGTCTCTGCCCATGGTAAGGGGGTTGAAACTAGGGGACCTCTAAGGTCTCTTCTAACCCAGACTATGACTCCATGATGATTCTATATGGGAATCTGGGGTTTATGCATAACTAGCACAATCTCTTGAACATATTTGTCTTCCATTAGAGTGTCAAGGCCAAACCTAACCCTGTGGAAATCAGTGGTTTTAAGGCTGTATCACACGTCAGTGTGAAGAGATAGATTTCAAGAGGGTAAATAAAGATTTAATATATGCAAATATATGCTTTTTTATTTAAGCTCATTGTGGTGGTTTTACCACAAATTTAGCGATTTTGGACAAGAGATTCCTAGAGAAGCCACAAACACATCCCAAAATGAAGAAAACACACAAATATCACAGTTTATTTCGCGTACACACAAAAACCCGACAAATAAAGTGCAAACAGACAAACAAATTAAGTTTCCCAGGGCCCGTTTTGGGATGCGGATGCTCTGGAAATAGTGCTTGTCTCTCTCTGGGTCCTGGAGAGACTCCGGGGTAGTTAGGAGAAGCACGTGGCTGGTCTGAGGACCCCTTCAACAGCGAGCTTCTGCCCAGCTTTGGCTGAAGGAAAAGCTCAAGAAAATTAGAAAACCGTGTGCAACCCCGTCCCTCCCCTTCTCGTTAGCCCAAGGAGGGATTTAGTGCTGATGGAAAAAAGAGATGTGGTCTCTGGACCCCGGCAATAGTTGCCGATGAGTGCCAGATAACTCACCCCCGGGGAAAAGAAAAGAAAAAACGCAACAGAAAAAAAAAACAGAAGGGAAGAAACAACCCTCCTCCCCGAAGAAGAGAATCCGCCTCCCAGAAATTCACGAGGAAGAGTGCAATTCTGAGAGAAAGGAAATCCACACCACCATAAAGAGAAAAGGAAAAAGGAAAGAAAGAAAAAAACTGATCATGAAAGATGTGCTCAGAAGAATGGCTCCCCCTCCCCAAAATTCTCACCAGACCACCGCAGCAGAATCCCCGACTCAGTTTTCACGTGGGCTTATGTCCCGGTGAAAACGAGAGACGATGTTACTCCTGCCGAGTCCAAGGTCCAAGAGCACAAAATGGCGGCGGCGCGGCCGTTTTATAGGGGAATAACGTTCCGCCCATGTGGGGGTGGCTCCTAGGGGCTGGCCCTCATCTCATTGGTCAGCACTCCCAGGGGTTCGCCCCGTGTCTGCAGTGGCTCACGGGAAAACGCCACAGCCGCCCGGAAGGGCTGCGCGGGCCAGAACTTTACGTCCAGTGATGGCAGCGCCCTCAGCGCCATCACGGCCGAGGTGTCCCGGGCACTGTGGGCCCGCCCGGGTGTCACGCAGCCACGGCGCCACTCAGCCGCAGCCCCGGTGGCACACGGCCATGGCCCCAGTGCTGCACGGCCCCCATGCCACACAGTCCTGGCCCCGCGGACGGCTCCTGCGCCCGCTGCCCGGAAGAGACGCTGGCCCGCGAGCCGGAAGTGCATACTCAGAAAATGGCAGTGCCCATGGCCCTGGTCCCGGTCCGGCCCTGCAGTGCCATGTGGGGATGTTTGGGATTTTTTTTCTGAAGCTGTAATAAGTATGTGCTGTAATTGCAACCTCTATACACAGCTTTAACCCTTTAACCAATATCCAGTTCCTTGTGTCTGAGCATATGGCATTTTTCATTGCAACTGCAACTGTGTATTAGACTAAAAAAACATTATTTTTTTATGCAATATAATTGCAGTTTTGGCATGGTTAATCTGAATCAAAGTAATTTGAAACTGAAACATAGAGAGCTAGAGATATTGTAATAAGTCCCTCAAAATAAAATTTGAAAAAATCCATTTGCTATGTGTATACATACATATAGACAAATATATATATCTGCATGCTTTTATACACATATATACACATACAAATGTCCACATTCATATATCTTTATATATATATGTGTGTATAGTCGCAGTTATCACATATAGTATAATGAGATACTTAACTGTTTCCAGAGTTCCACAGACTTTATAGGTTGATTCATTTGAAGTCAAAGCCTAGAAAATGCAATATTTGAAAATATACTAATTTTTCATTTGTAAAGCACAGTTTGTTTTCTTGTGATTTTTTTCTGTGACTGTACTATTGCTTAGCTAAATATGCATTTATCAAACTGTAAATAAACCTTGAAAACGTACATAAAATAGGAATCATATTGATATGTTTTTATGTGGTCATATCTACAATAACTTGTTACACTAAGAAATTTTTTGATTTTGTGAACAAAGTTGATCATGCTGTAGAAAAGTAGTATAGTTATACATATATATATGAATATGCATAGCTTCAAATATTAACAAGAAGGGATTTGTAGAGAATAGCCATAACCCACAGGGGAAAACAAAGAGGCTTTTGTTTATCATTATCTGTATTTTAGTAAAATATTCTGGAAAACTTCATGGGCATATTCATGGGCATATTTAGTATCTGGTGATACTAAACCAGACATTGAGAGATCTAAAGAGAAAGGAGTTTAAGAACTTCAAATTGTTTTTAAGTGCAGCTATGACATCTCTACTTTATGGGTCAGTGCTCTGCTGCAATACAGGCCATGTACTGCAAAGACACCCTAATCTTTCTTACCGCTTCTAATGCAAGGTTTCAGTGGAGCCAGTGGCATACTAACATACACATGGAGTGTGGCACAGTACAGACTAGGTTCAATCTGCCACAGAGTGACATTTTGTACATTTGTTTTCTCCCCGTAAGGCACAACTCTAAGAGCATTTCTAGTCTTTATTTTAGGTGCATGAGAAACCTACATGACAAAAATAAAATTTAAATACAGATTTTTTATGTATTAACTAATAGGAAAAATAAAAGACAAAGTCAGAACCCTTGTGTAAACTTTCCCAAAGCCCAGAGATGGCTTTTGTTTAGTTTAGAATGATTTTTAGTGATAAGGCGTGAGACTGGAAAACAAAATGATTTTGTGCCAAAATTTGTGCCAAAAAAGCCATCCATGTAATCCCCATCTGTAAACTGTAACAGCCATCTCCAAATTGTTCCAGAATATCTAATCTGTTTCAGTGATCTTGAGCAGTGACCTTCCACCTAAAATTGGTTTTGACGCCTCACAATTAATCGTGTTTTTCATTAATAGTGTTTTTCATGAGTGTCTAAGTTTAAATGGTTATTCATTTTAGGTGCCGGTCTTTAGATTGAAAAACTAAGATGTAAAAATATCTAATATTGCATTTAGAATGCACCAACATACAAGCAACAATCATCTTTTGTTGCCAGCTTTTCTCCTCATTTTAGCTGCTAGGGATTTTTAGGTGAAGAATGAGGTGTATTTCATGATAATTCAACTTTTGTCCTATGCTTCTGTGGCTATGCAGAGACACAATGTATTTTTCTCCATGGTTCACCATGCCAATAGATGTCAGGCTACCACTCACATATTTTAGCTGATAAATGATCAGTTCAGGGTGTAATGGTAATTTGAGGGTTAGAACACCTAAGAATTTTTTAATGTTGGATCAAGCACTAACTGGTGTAAGACTGTGTGTGATGTGGCTAGATATTTTAGACTTTAGATTTGAGTAACTAAAATGTGACCTTCAACTTCTTACTGTCTTACACCTTAGCATGTTGCAGTATGTTACTTTGCTGTAAATATTTCAGAAAACATACTGGGGTTGTAGAAAACAATTTTCATTGCTAGTTTCCCCTCCTCTAAGAAATGCATGTCTTTTCTCTGATCTGGTATAGCAGAGCTGGCGGAGCAGTGTTTGAGGGTAGGAATCGAGCTGGGCAGCCAGGATGAGTCCCCACTTTTTCTTTCAGCAGAGAGGAAACAATGGGTAGAGGGGAGGCAGCATGGAGGGGATGGGGAGCAGCTATGGAGGAGAAGGAACAGCAGATGACCTCTGCTGGCGTGGTAAGCCAGGTGCTGCAGAGGCAGCATTGTAATTAAAGTCTGATTACTTGAAGTTGCAGTAATGGAAGTTCCTTAAGAAAAGCTATGCTTATATGATCTTCCTATTCGCTCTATATTGGTGCAATAATAACCGATTTCATGGCTCCACTTGGGCAGACATGGACCAGGATTCATTTTTTTCCCACATTTCATCTGGGGCTGTGCCACCAAGTCACTGATTGCTACAATATTTCTTTGATACTATCCTTCCACCTGTAATTTGTAATCATTCTCTGATGTGTGCTGCTAGAGCACCAGATGCCTTAATTTATTCCATATGTGTGTAGTGCCTTCCATTAATTATATCTTCACGAATTTCTAAAGCAAGCAAGTCTTACAGTTGAATTTTGTCTGTATATGTCTATCTGTAGTTGTCTTCCTCTTCTCTCAGTAATACCTGAATTTATTCCTGTTAACTGATTTTGACAGAGGTATAAAGTTATCACAAAGAATTTTACTCCTCTGTCAAACTTGGTTGATATTCTCCAGGAAGTTCAGTGGTAGGGTTTTCCATATGTGTCACTGAACTAAATGACTGAGTAGAGGGCTGACTCCCTACAATTCCCAAGTTGAAGGAAAGGATTTTATAGGAGTTCAGTCTTTAACAGATATAAATGTAAAATCTAAAATAAATATAAATATATAAATATATAATATATAAATAAATAAAAATATAAATCCAATATAAATCTATGTTAAAGAGTTCTTCTTTGGTTCTGCTGCTCAAAGAATAAATCACAACCAGTTCAACCACTTGAATACTAGAGGGAATAGTTACATTTGTGTTGTCTCACCTGCTGCACCTCTACACGGGATCAATTTAATATTAATTGCTGACAAAACTACTATGAAATACTCCATCATGGTAAGAAAGTGTTGTATTCCGTCATGACAAAGGTTTCAGGTGAGAAGGCCTTGCTGTCCTGTGTTGTACATGTTTGTCCTTCTGTTGCTATCCATCTCTAAAGTGACCATTCACTAGGCCTTAGAAATGTCACCTGAGGAAGAAGCCACAGTAACTTTCTGTTTGACCTTTTTCACTGAAGCTCATTACAGCTCACTGTCAGCACAGAATGACAGTCAGAGTCAGAAAGAAAAGGGGTCATGAGTGTGAGGATTTCTATGTGTAAAAGACTTATATATGAGTATATATGAGATTGGGTTTGTGAGTAGTAGAGAGTTTCTTAAATGATTTCTGTCTCTAACTCTTAAAAAATGCTTTTTTATGTTAACACCACATCGAGCTTTTAACATACTGCCATAAATAACCCTCATGCTAGCCATTAAAAAAATGGGGGCAGAGGAAGAGGTGGAGGAGAGGGCAAACAATAATACCTGGATGCCAGACGGCACCATCATAGTAGTAAGGCCAGTTGAGTTAAAAAAACCCTGAAATTGGATATGGACAGAGAGGCCAGTGTGGCAGGGACACCTAGTATCTCTTAGTTACTTTTCAGTAGGTATTTATGTTTCCAAAGACACATAAGCTATTTTTTGTTGATTTCCTTTGTTGAAAGGTTTCCATCATGATCCTGATGGTTAATAAGTAAGTTTAGAACTTCCTACTAAGCTTTAACTTTAAAAATTAAGGATTTTATGATTGTTGGATTACCAAAAAAAAAGGTAATGAGGACATGCATAGCCATAACAGCTGCTAGGCTGTTGCTTGGCCATTTCAGAGTCATGCAGTGAAGAGGAAGAAGGTTTAGGGAAACTCCTTAATATTGAGATCTAACAGCAAAAAATTAAACTATATACATGATCAGTCAAGGGGAAGATCAGCAATGCAGCAGCCTCACATTAGGTAATAATTTCAATCTAATCATTCAAGGACCCAATATATGCAGTCACAATTACTTAGGTTTTATGTGTAATAAGTATACAGAACCGAAGCACTTATCTTTCCCTGAGGAGAAAGGCAGCAGTGAATGAAGAGTACCAACAGCAACACATGATTAGACACAAAACTGAAGGAAAAAATCCTATTCAAACTAAACTTAAGAGAAACTATAGAGGGACAGAATGTAGTCTCTCTGATTGGAATTGGACCTATGCAGCTGGTTCCAGTGTCATTATTCTTACAGATGAAACCCTGAGATTTTGCGTGATAAGTGGTCATGACCTCCNATACCATTATCCAAAGACTATGTCATGCCATTCTCATTGGTGTTCTCAGCTTAAATTTTGACACTACTTTTGCTGATTATATATACAAGACATCATTGCATATGCGAATTTAGTCTGCAAAACCTGGATTTTTAAATAATAATTTTAAATAAATAATTTAAAATAAATTCCCATTATATAACTTAAAGTGTTTTTAAACATTCGACACACTTTTGTCTGAAAGGAGCATTCTCACATGTGAATGTGAATGTGAATAATATATAAAAGTGTGAATAGTCCTTGCAAAACTGAGCTGAGCAAGCAGTATCTACCCAGTATTCTTTTATGGATGAAATTCTGTAGACAACTTCAATTCACTTCTATTTACAAGTCTGTTAGATGTGCAGGTTGAAGGCTGTTTTCAAAATTTTCATATTTTGTATTAAGTGCTTTATACACATAGTAAGTTGGTTTTGCTATCAAATTGAAATTTCCTTAAAATACACTTTGAATGATTGTAGCACTCTAGAAAAGCAATGAGCCAAAACCAGTTCAATACAACACCTGAAGAAGTGCATTAGTGTAAGTCTCATTACATTTCTTTTCCTTCATTTCTGGAACACATTATGCAGCCCATCATGGGCTAATGTACACATGAGAAATGATGCAATAGCCTCTTCAGCTGACAAGTGAGCACAGTCTTGTAGAGATTCTGAAATCTCAATAGCCAGTTAAAAACCACTGAAATATAGAATGCCTCTTCTAAATCCAGAACTCACAGTTTTTCAAGGGTGTTCATACAATGAGAGAATGTTGCTGGTCCATCACTTTAGAAGTGCCTACGAGTCAAAGACGCAAGTACAGGCATTTGTGTACAAGCAACATGGAACTTTCCACCTCTGGATTTCTTTGGAGAGTTTCCTACCTTCCATTCCAACCCCTTACCTTCTCCAGCTTGAAAGTACTGCCCACCATGAAGATGCCTATTTAGGTGAGGGCGAGAAAGGCAGAGGGACCATTCAGCCACATCTGGATGCTGTAATGTAGTCAGTGTCCTGGCAGTTGAGTAGCAGCAGACATGGTTAAGTCAGTCACAACCATACAAGTTCATGATTTTCCCTTCTTCCAGCTTTCACTTCTCTACCTTACAGTGATCTCTCTAAAACAAAAGCAACAGGTTCCTCTTTAAAATATTCATCAGAGCTCTCAGAACGCACTGCTGTATTTTTCCTTTGTGGGAGAAGCATTACCATGTGTGCTCTGCAGAGTAATAAAAGAAGATGATCTTTGATTCAATGGCAGCATGCTAATCACTGTGAAGTACAGTGAGAGATAGGAAATACTCAGATATCATCTCTGAAGCAAGAGGCACTTTTTTATTTTTTGTTTGTATAGCTATTGACACAATTGGGTTCTGCCTGGCAACTACTACTGTCACATTATTAGAACAAGCTATTGCCTTTGTCTTATTTGTTAGGGTTGTTATTATAGGGAGAATTATGACTGTGGAATTTAATTTAAACAATATGTAATGACAGCTGAAACACTTTAATCACTTCCTGTTTTCTAAAAATAACTACTGCTCATTAAATCTGTTCCACTACTTCAATTTTCAAAGTAGAGGTTAGCATACAGAAATGCACACTGCTGAGCAGTGCAAGATGAGCTATATGCAAAACAAATAACTTCAAATCCATGGAACTGTCCCCTTTTTATTCACATACTTTTTGTGTTTTGTGCTCTCCATTTGGCAACGCCTATCATTAATGATGACATAAAGATATTTGAAAGCCTCTGTAATTTCCTGTGTTTATGATGATAGAAAATTCAGAAACACTGTATATTTGCATTATACATTCACATTACATCAATATTCCTTTTCTAATGATTAAAGTGCTATATAGAGATATTTTTTTTTGCAGGGTTTTCCTGAGTTTCCTCTTTTAACTTT
>VYZS01065325.1:49136-60732 GCA_013400695.1 Neodrepanis coruscans
CTCCATTACCTGAAAGTGATGAAGAAGATGAATTTGTGAGAGATTTTGCTGAGATACCCACTACTCCTGCAAAGCAGGTGGAAAGACAGAGGGGTCTTTTGTGTCAGTCTCCCTTACCTAAGTCATGGGAGTTGCCACTAGCTACTGTCATGGTTCAGCCTCGTAATGCTTTGCGCTTTTGGGATGCGGTTATGAAAAAAGCAATAGAGGTTGGAGACTGGGATTTGACTGAAGCACTGGAGGTGCCAGTTGATAATAATGTGTTGGTGATGGAATGAAGGAGAAATTATCAGTGCTAGCTTCTTTGTGTCTGGGGTTTCAGCTGCCAAGGCGTTAGCACAGCTAAATAGAGTAGCTTGTTGGCTAGAAAAACAAAGCAATGCAACAGGAAAAATATTAAGTGAGCTTGCTACTGATGTAGATAGTGTTAGATGTGATAGAATGCTTGTAGTATAGACAAAAATTACTGGAATTACAGTGAGAGACGACTTAAATGACAGAAGTAAGCACGGAGAATGAACTCACTGGAAGGTTTAGGGTTGGTTGAATACTGGCAAGTAAAGAGCAGTAGTATCAGTTTGACTACATGAATTTGATAAAATAAAAACATCAGCCTGAGAAATAGAGAAAAGATTGGATTCAAGACCTCACATTCAATCACTTTTCAGTAATCAGCATGGAAACAGACAACGGAAGTGTCAAGGTAACTGATAATAGTTGGTCAAGAGCTCATTAGTGGGCTAATTCAGAGAGGAGAAATTGAAGCTGTGGAAGTACACTCAGTTTACAAAATTTTGATCTGAGAAGAAAAACGTCCAGCACATACAGAAAGTGAGTGAGCTGTATACCTAGCAAACAGAATAATGTCATAAGCACGTGGCAGGACTCAGTAGTTTCTTTCCACAGAGTTTAGAAAAAACACTTTCATGGTTTCCATACCTCTGGATCAGCAGACCTTCTGTCTTGACTTCATCAGATTGGTCTTACTTTCAGGCCTGCACAAATATTCCATGCAAAGTAGAGACTAGTAATTTGAACACAGTTGCATTTCCCACCAGGTGGAGAACCACCACTGCTCTTACAGCCAGCAGCAGTCCTTTCTGGAGAGTCCATATACTCTGTTTGCTATATACCGTATGACAACACGCTCAACACAAAAATGATTGAGCTGGAAAGATGGCAGGATAGTGAACATCATGTTCATATATGTCTTTCATTGGTTTTTTTTCCTAGAAATAAATTACTGCTTTATTGTTTCAATAAGCTATCCTTTTCACAATTTTTCTTAAGTCTTTTGGGAGGTGACGTGAATAGCAAAACAGCTTGAAATTATGGGGCCACCTACTAAAGAAGGAAACCCAAACAATACTGGCTGACTACAGGGACTTTGGTAATTTTGGTGTTGATGTCCATGTCCAAAAATATCAAATTTTGTTCTTTTCTTTAGTCCTTCAGATATAGTGAAAACACTACCTAATGTTGTATTATGGACATGAGCTGAATAGGTTTAAACATATAGAAGCCAAAAAAATGATAAACATGCTGCTTTGCTGTGGGCCTGTCGTGGTTTTACCACTAAAAATAGCGGTCGTGACAAGAGATGTCCAAGAGAAGCCACACACACACCCAAAAAGAAAAACACACAAATAACACAGTTTATTTCACACACACAGAAAACTGACAATGAAGTGCAAAAAACAGACAAATTAAGCTTTCCCAGGGCTTGTGTTGGGATGGGAACGCTCTGGAATAGTGCTGGTCTCTCTCTTGGGGCTCCAGAAGAGACACTGGGATAATTAGAGAAGGCCCACGACGGACCTGAGGACCTACAGCAGCATGAGCCTCCGCTTTCTGAAGAAAAACACTCAGACAGTTAGAAACCGCGAGCCCCACCCCACCCCTCGCTTCAACCCTGGGAAAGGATTTCAGTGCTGATGGAAAGATGTGGTCTTTAAACCTGGGCTATGGCCACGGACAATCGCTAATCCGCCCGCCCAGGAAAAAATACCACAAGAAAAAAACACGACCCCTGAGGAAGCGGTCCCCCCGCCCAGGAAATCACGAGAAAACGCAATTCTGAATGAGCAGTCCACCCCCCCAGGAAATACCACACCGGGCTGCCACTGCGGAATCGCTGATCCATTCCCCACGCGGACGTTAGTCTCGGCGCGAAGATGAGGAGCGATGTTGCCATAGCCACGTTCAGAGCAGAAAGAGGAAGATGACGTCCACTCTCCCCTTTTTATAGGGGACCCTTCTTTGCACATGCGCAGATGGCCCCTAGGGGGCCGGCCTTTTCTGCTATTGGCTGATTAGCGTTCNACCAGGCGGGCCCTGCTGGCCCGCGGGGCCTCACACAGGACCGGGGCCCGCGCCAAACCAGGAAGCGGGGGGGCCGGGGTCCCACTCACACACACACACACACACAGACACACACACACACACACCCACACACACCCCTTTTCCCTGGCCGGCAGGGAATGGGGGAAGGGGAGAAACGATTTCTATTTTCCAACCCACAAGAGGGCCTCAGCCTGTCTTGAAATTAAAAGGAATGAATCCATGAATAATTTCAGGAGTACAGGAACTATGATCAGTTGCAGTACTTTAGTCCTGTTGAACAATATGACATAATTGTTTGCCTAATGGCAATCCCGCTTCCTCCTAAGGGAGTAGATCCTCTCTCACCAAGTCCTCTTCTGTATGGCATGTAATCTTGCAATCCCTGATTTTCTGGATTTCTAACCTTGTGATCAAAAAAACCCCTCTAATATTCCTACTCATAGGAAAAGTGGACCAGAGCATGTCAAAGAGTACCTGAAGAATTTGGAATTACCAAGGAATTCCTCAGTTACAACATAATCACCAATTTCTCTCTTAGTCCCAACAGCTGCTCAGGTACACCCTGCAGATTTGCATCCTTAGTTTAGGTGTAGGTCCATGGATGCAGAAGGGTTACTGAGAATAGCTGAATTGTCTGATCATGTTTTACTCTACTTTTGCACTTAAAGCAATCATGATGTTACTTAAAATACAGCGTAGTAAAGCCAAGGCCATATTCTCACCTTAGCTTGCTTGTACTGACAAATAAAGTGCCTCATTGCAGTTATATAGAAAGAATGAGTCTTTAGAGAGCACCAGACAATGTTCTGTTCAGGGAAGGTAAGTGGTGAAGGAACCCATGGACTTTTCACTGCAATCAAGAAACTTTTCAGAAAGACTGGAAACAATGACAAGTCTGTAAATGAGGCTGCAGCCCCAGAGCTGCCAACTCTGTGTATGAGGATAGGTTTCCCCACATTTTGCAGCCCTGCTGGCCCCATCAGACCCATCTCTGTCCTCAGCTGCCCCTGCAGGTACAGAGAGCTGGCTGTGACCATGCTTTGTTGTGTGCAGGTGTCCAGGAGGCTGTGGTCCCTGGTCTGAACAAACAGGCCAGGGAGACTGCAGATGAGGCACTGTATGTAACCAGCCACTGTCCTCCACGTCTGCTGAAAGCCTGGACCGCTGCCCTCCAAGGTAGACCTGTAATGTGTTATCACCAGGCATACATGTTTTTTCCAGATTTAAGAGAGAGATGATCATTGATGAAGCTGAGAAACTGTTCTTTAAGTTCCCCATGAATGTGAGACCTATGGGGAAAGGAATGCTTGTATTTGGGCTTTACTGAAATAACTCATGAAATACAGGAGTAAAACATGAAGACAAGAGCCTGAGATGGCTCCCAGGGTTACACTACTACAGACTCAACTGTCTGGGCTCAGCAAATCTATGTTGCTCCCCCAGGACTCCTCTTCATTGACATGAATAAGCAGAGGTGATGTGAGTGAGTACAATTCTGCTGCTCGCATGGTGTAGCAGGTTCACGCAGCCATGTCAGTGTTGTTATCATAGGTGATGATGCCAGGGTTCTATGGGCTGAACATCACTTAATGGATTTTGAGGAATCCATGGCAAAAGCAAAATAAATACACAAGTGTGTATTTTAGCAGAACAACAACAACAAAAAAAGTTTAGGTAAGTTGTGAACCCACACCTATGGTCTTTCAGTCTGGAAGAACACACTTTCTCAAGCATGCTCTTTCCTAGACTACAAGGGGCCTCTTCATTCTGCAGTTATATTGACCAGGAAGTACAAAGCAGCAGTACGACTGCTTGCCTTTACATGTCCTTCAAGCAGACAATTTATGGATTGTCTTCACTTTACCCAGAGTTTTGTCAAATTTAAGGAGACTACTCCAACATCCCCAGTCATAAAATGTTTTGCAGAACCTGTTCCTCCAGGCCAGGTTCAGGCAGTTTCCACAACCATAACCCTAAAAACAGCAGATCTTTGTCTGCAGAGATTCAAATCTATATTCTCTACGACAGCAAATAGCTGTGATGAGGTTCTTGTGGTCTGTTTAAATAGGGTCTCTCAAGTCTTCAAGATGTGCTGTATACATATTGTCTTTTTTTACAGCTGTACATGGGTGCATTTACTTTCTTGGAGTACTGCAGCAGATTTGAAATAAATTGATTTATAATTTTTGAATATTTAAAATACTCAATGCTGTCCAGATGGTAGCTTTTCTTCAGAGTGCATATTGCTATGTGTATGCATGCCTGGTAAAAGAGCAGGCTACACAGAGGTAGGTCGTTATGAATAATAGTAGATTTTGGGTATGCAGAAGAGGTTCACATTAAAAATCAAATGGTGTCAAATATGGCCAGCACATAAGAACAATAAATTCAGAAATAACAATTTGGTTGGATAATAAGGATTTTCAGTCTGTGACAAGCGGAGCCAAATAGGCTGATACTTTTCACAAAAGCATTACAAGAATTCCTTATGAGAATATTGCAATACTAACTTTGTTAAATTGTCTTTATTGCTGGAAATAACATACAAGTATTTTATAAATGTTTTAAAAAATTTTGTAGGCAGAACTCTTGTGGTAATCAATACGTAGCTGCATCATTAGAGCTGAGAGTACCTGGTAAAAGGCTGATCAACCACCAGTTCTGATATGGAAAGTAAATACTCAGTTGTTAAGGAAAAACAAAAGACAATCATGTAGGCCAGTATTTATGTGAATTCTCTTACAAAAGTAATCTGAGAAATTGCATGAATACTTCTTGAATTAATCTGTGTGATAATCAGTAACACTGTTGGTGACCTTGCTACCAGAGTGGAGCTAATTTAAAGCAACCCTGGGCATGTATCTCACTCCATGGATTACAGTATTGTAATACTGTAGGTGAGAATCAGCCTATGAAGCAGAGGTTGAGATTGATGCAGAGTGGGAAGACTGAGAGTTCATCCCTGGGGCTGCAGCTGACAAAGGGTAAATGACTGCCTTATCTGTATATATAGCTCTTCTTCTCAAGACCCCTCAGGCTGGAGGAAATTGCTTGTCTGGGGATATTTAAGAGACACAGATAAAGAACAGCACGTTTTCTGCAAAATGTATCCTCTGGTAAGAGCAAGGAGGCCTGTAACTTCTTGATGGGAGGCCTGCAGGTAGTGTGGGTAATGGAAAGAGAGGCAAGAACTCAAATTGAAGTATCTCTCAAGCAGATTGTGACAGGATAACTTCCTTATTTCCAACAAGCTTCTGAAGTGCTATGCCTACTAATGCCACTGTATTAAATATAATGGTGTATTATATAAATTTTCACAGAATATTCTGAATTAAAAGGGGCTCACAATGATCATCAAGTTCAACTCTTACATGATGGCTTATATAGGGATCAAACCCATGACCATGGTAAATCAATAGTATAAGTATATACAGATTTTTGCTTTGTAATCGTTATTTACAGGAGCTTTAATATTAAAAAAGAAAAAGGCTTTAGGATTTTCTCCTTGTTTAAATCATAAGATTCTTCAGGATTCTAATTCAAGAAATCTTGCTTCAGGAGTCTGATGAAAATTTAGTTTAAAAATCCTGTCCTTATGAATGCTGATTAAGGCATTTCTCACTGGCAAGTCCAAAAATTGTAATACACTGTGGGTGTGAACTTAGATCCCTTTATAGAGGTTTCCAAAATCGCTTTCCAAAATTGATACTTCCTAGAGATCTTTTTGATGACTTGGAGAGAGAGCTGGCTGATCTTAGAGCGTTGACTCTTCTCTCTGTTTTCCAGCTGCTAAAATGCACTAGCAGAAGCTAAAAATATAAAAGAACCACTTTCCTAGAGTGTTCTTGATCTGTAAGTGACGGTGGAGTATGCAGTTTTAATGGGTAGAGGAGGCAAATGAAAAAACAAATGAGATAATTAATGTCTTCGTATGCAAGGAACTGTTGTCCATAGCATGAAGAAAAAGCTGAGAATTCTGACCCAAGAGAATGAAAATTCCCTCCTATTAAGAGAAATTATTCCAGTGATGTTTCCTGAACCTAAACAGCCCAGTATGCTGGAATTTAATGCTTATGTCTAGAATTTAATACATTTTAGCTTGAGGGAAAACATTTAAGTATTAGAACATCAAAGCTTAATGTTTCTTTTGCTACAGGCAGTTTTGATTGCATGTAACATTCTCTGTAACCTCTCAAAACATTAGTTGTCTAAGCCATAAACAATTGTTTTAGATGTTTTAATATAGATAAACAAAAGCACTGAACTAGAGGATCTCTTCTACCTTTCTGGAAGGTCAGAAAGCATGCACCTCAAGACAGATACTGTAGAAGTTATCAGTAAAGAGAAATTTTCTTTTCGTTTTATTTCATCATTTTTTAGAGCCCTTTAGAAGAATGATACTAAAGAGATCTGAACTGTTACAATTCATTTCGCTCCCTTCTGAGAAAAAATGTGGATAGATTAGAAGACTTCATTACTCACTTAATACTCACTTTATCTTGAAATTAGGCTTTGGCATCATCATCTTTTTCATTTCCTAATTGCTCTGGCCCCTCTTTGAACAAAATATGGTCAAAGCTGGAATATATTGGCAATATTTCAGCTTTGTGAAAACATTGAAAGAACAACAGCAGAAAGAGTCCAGTCCTTTTTCTCCTGGAAAACAGTATAGGAAAATTTTACATTTTGCACTGAACCAAGAAATAGGGAAACACTGCAGAACTGATTGCTAAGTTGGGAGCTAATAACTGACTTTCAACACAATAGGTACAGAGTAAAATTTATTATTATTAATTTAGTATGCCTTTGTTAATAATTTTTATAAAAGAATACAGATTGGTTTGATTAACTAGGAGACCCCCAATGCTTTCTACAGGAAAGAGGAATGAAGACTATGACCATCTTAATTCAGCCATTTGGTCACTTAATTTGTATCAATTTATATCACTTCCAGAATTACACAGCAATACTTGAGCAGAGCGGAGTCTTCCCAGAAATAAACTAAGAATACCTGTTCAATGTCTAGAAGTTTCTTCTCTAAGCAAAAAAAAAAAAAAAAAAAGGAAGATCACTCATTTTTTGCTATGTTTGTATTTTAAAATAGTCACAAACAAAACCAAACCAAAAGAAACACAACCAAAAAAAACAAAACCAATTTGAAGAATGCTGTTTCGATGCTGCCTTTGCTGTTTTCAACAACAAAATTACATCGAAAATGTCTTTTCCTCAACCATCACAACCCAAATTACAGAGGCAATCATCATCTAATCAGATATGATTGCTCTTGTTTATAACAGAAACAGCATGAGCAGCTCATGGTAAGCCAACAAACTCTACCAAAGGGTTGAAAGAGAATGTTGTAATTGTGTCATTCATTATAACTGCTCAGTAACTTGGTGTGTTGAAAATATTTGGTAAACAAGTATGGAGTAGTGCAGAGGGAAGCAAAGCAACGAAAGCCAGATGGCTGAAAATGGAGGGAATTCCAGGCAATTTCTACAGCTTTGTTCTTGAATATTTTGAAAACTGAACTTTTATTACTGTACAAGGAACAGCTGGATGCTGCTGAATGTCACAGAATGGGAAAAAAAATGTAGAAAAAGCAGATGATTCTAGGAATGACACACAATTTCACCCCAACATTCTCCCTTTACTCCTCCAAGCTTCTGTTGTTAGCAAGAAGAGTTAGAAAACCACCTAAGTGGTCCTGATTTGATTACCCAACCAAAGTCTAAAGATATCTTAAGCTAGTCTAGCTTATTACAGTAATAAACTAGGGCTCTAGCTCATTACAGTATCTTCTTTCTGTCTTCCTTCTTTTAATTCTGTGTCTGCTTGTTTTGTGCAATAAATCTGTTATTTTATGTAAATGTTTTAATGTTAAACCTGTTATTTTAATGTTTATTTGGTATTGTCCTTTCATGTCCCAGATAAAGTCAAACTACAAAGGAGAAAAATATCAATATGTTTTTCAATTCATTTGGAGACAGGAGACATTAAGTTGTTAACAGGTCAGACTTAATGTAAGACATGCTCCCACTGACAATCTGAAATTAATTCAATATGTATGGAAGGGTTAGAGCTTTCTCTAATCCAGTAAAGGTGACCTCTATGTGAAGAGGTGTCAATGAAGATATGTTTTGCATTGATGGAGCATCTCTATCTAATTCATGAAAAAGTTTAAAAGATTTGCAAGTCCTTATGTCTACAGATACTACAGTATAGTCTTACTGGCAGGTGATATCAGTTCTTCTTGTGTCACGGTCTGGGTTTTTTTCAGAGTGTCACAGACCACTGACTTATTTCTTAAATGGGATTCATCAATTTTTAATGAAGTGCGTTTAGAATGTCTTCAAGAGCATCTTAAAATGCAGCGCACAGAACCTTCTAGGATCAGAGGCCACAGTTTGAACTATTGGTGGAAATGCTGGAGAATAAGATGTTAGAAAGATTGTGATGACAGACAGGGCAGATTCACCCTTATTTGAAGCTTAAACAGGAATCATAGACTCAGTGTGGGAATCATAATCTCATTAATTGCCTAGGTTTACTATGCTAAAACCAGGCCTGTACAAAGATGTCTAAACAGGCTGCCCACCTTAGCCAGCTCTGCTGTGCTGTATTTGCATTACCTGTATGCCTAGCCTCCACGACTTTAATACCACCTTGGCCTTAAGATGTATTAATCTGTGACTAAAAGCATTTCTCTTGTCTCCTCTCTTCTATAATATAATCTCCTGATTTTTACCCTTTCCAGTTGTTAAGACGTTGTTCAAGATGTGTCCAACAGCCTACCCTCCCCCTTTCGAACTGGTTGTGTTGCCTGTGATGGAGAAGCAACTGCTCCAGTGACAGTGACTTACTTTTTTTTTTAATAACTTATACCATATTTCGTTTTTACTTCAAGGAGTTGTAGATAACCCTTCTTATTCAGAATACCGTATACCTAGATAGATTGTTTTCCTCTGCACAGATCTCCAGGTCACAAATTTCTCTGAGTTAGAACACTCTTGTGCTGAAAAAATCTCATCATGCCTTATCACAGTTTTTTATAGCCTGGTGTGTGATGAGTGTTAGCTTGAACTAATGCTAGGACTTACTGATTTCCTCTACAGAGGACAATTTCTCTCCTTTTTTTTCTGGCACAATACATTTTCTGGATTTAGTCACCTCAGTATAGTCCACTTCTCTCCACCCTTCTCTTCATTAATGCTTGTGCAAACCAGAAATTAAGACTCGCTGCCTTTTGATATTTTTCAGTATTTTGAATAAATATGCTCTCACTTCAGCATTTCATATGTTAGCTTCTACTCCTCATTTTTTCTCTAAGTTTATTCTCAATTTTCTTGAGTATTATCTTACTGCCTCAACAGCAGTTTCATTCCCCAGAGAAAGCTTTCCCAACAGGACAATAAACACCATATCATTCCTCATGACAAATATGAAATATATATTTTGTAACATAATGAATAGGATTAACTTGTTCTCTCCAACACTGAAAAATATGGAAGTTACAGGTTCTTATAAATGGTTGATTTTACTATGCATCTTTACTTCCTTTAAAAAGGGATGAAATGAACAGAGCCATTATATCTTTTATTTACGGTACTTCTGAAATAACTTAAAAGTGTAGTCTCAGGAATACCAAATACTTTTCAAACCAATAACTGGATTAATAGATATGTAAAAGGAGAATAAAAATGTTGCCCTAACTTCTGAAAATGTACTGTAAAGATTGTAACAGAGTTTACTCATCAGAAAGACTCACATATGAAATAAATGGAGAAGATGCCCCCACTTCCATTCAATTTGGAGTGAATTAAATATCTAGTAAAGGAGTTAGACTGATTAAACAAAGAATTCTGTGTCTGCCATAAAGTCTGTCATGTCTGCAGAAGCACAGCAAGACCTATTTGTAGCTATGAAAATTTCTGTCTTCAGTTATAGGATCTTCATTTCTCTGGACCCACTCCTAACATTTTTAAGCACTGAAGGACTCACTGATGAAGTAGATCATGTAGTGTGCAATTACCCCTTAGAAGTATGACTAAGCTGATATATTCTATACTGTAACCAGTTGCTAGTAGGTCATCATTCACAGCCTTGGGAGAGACTTAACCACTCGCACACAGGTGAATAGCTATGTATCTAAATACCACCCAATGGATTCACAGGTTTGTATTGATATAACTATACTGGATGGAAGTTTGTTTAATTTTAATACTTACATGGTTCTGATTCCTGGTCTGAATGAAGATGTTCAGATACATTAGACAAGTTTATTTTCCTTCCCATGAGTAAGCAAACTGTCTTATCTAGTCATTCTTTTCTCTAAGATCTAAGAAGCCAGTTTCCAACTCAAGAAAATTTAGGGAAGTGTATTATGTTGCCCTTCTGTGGATTCTGAACAAACCTATTTTGACGTAGTGATTGGGATAGAGATAGGAGATGTTATAATGAACATTTGCCTGTACAAATAGTAACTTTTCTGATACCATCGCTTTGAGTGTCATTTTTGCCTCCATTGAGTCAGAATCAGTTGATACTTCCATGGATCTGAATACTTTAACATGGTTGTTTTGATTTTATGTGGTTATAATGTTTAGAGTTTCTCATTCTATATGGGGAGCTCTCATATGTCTGAATTTTTGAATGCCAATGTGAAAAAAAACAGAGTTTGTTGCAGCAGACTGGGTGAGCTACTAAATAGATTATTGGTCACTGTTCCAGGATCTCAAAGGAGAAAGTAAAAAGGAAATAGAAGATTTATAAAGTCCTTTTCAAACAATTCTATAATTCTATCTCCCAACTCTGCTGTGGGTAGGGACATCTTTCACTAGATCAGGTTGCTCAGAACCCCATCTAACCTGCTCTTGAACATTTTCAGGAGTGGGGCATCTACAACTTCTCTTGCCCACTAGTTCCAGAACTTTACCACCCTCACAGTAAAGAATTTCTTCCTAACATCTAATCTAAACCTAGCCTGCTTCAGTTTGAAACCATTCCCCTTTTTCTTGTCACTATATGTCTTGATAAAAAGTCTCTCTCTGTCTCTCTTGTAGGCTCTCTTCAGGTACTGTAAGGCCATAATTAGGATGTCCTGAAGCTTCCTCTTTTCCAGGCTGAACAATCCCAATTCTCTTCATCTTTGCTCATAGGAGAGGTGCTCCATCCCTCGAAACATCTTGGTGGCTCTCCTCTGGACAAGGTCCAACAGGACAATGTCCTTCCTGTGCTGGGGACTCCAGAACAG
>VYZS01065326.1:0-10134 GCA_013400695.1 Neodrepanis coruscans
TTTGTGGTAGAACCACGACATTCCCCTTCAGAAAACTTTGTTAATCCCAGATTTTTCTCTTCTCCTGAGATTTTATTCAAACACTGTTGTATGCAGTGAGCTAAGAAAACCTCACAAAACAGTGTGAAAAAAAAGATTAGATCTGGTTCATATTTTTACCACAAATGTTTTCTTAATATTTGATACTTTTTCTTCAACAAAACAAGAATTTAGCTTCATTAACTGAGTTTTGTGAATACAAAGAATGGAATCAAATACTTAAAACTTGCAGGTACCTAAGCTGAGATAAAGCACAGCTTTACATTTCAGAAGATCTTTCTCTTATCTCTAAAAAGGTGAGAGCTACTGCCAGGTATAAGAACCATCTTCTTTGACTCCAGCCTTCAGTCTTCTTTAACTTTTCTAAGCTTTGAAATGAAGTTTGTCCTAATACTAGATTATCAAAGAAAATCAAGAACATTCTCTGGCAGTTATACTGAATTGTATTTCAAATGTACTCGTTTTTCTCTTTAGAGCTTAGAGTCAGAACTTGAAACAATCTAACAGCATGTCCACTTTTGTAAAAGATATTAAATAAAATACGCTAAATAGATCATTAATTAGTTTCACACAGAAATGTATCTGTTTTGGTAATACAGAATTCTCACTTCTAGTTACTGGTTGTTGGAAAATGGCATTCTACTTACCAAGAAACCTTGATAGTGGTATTTTCTAACCATTATATCAGGTTGAAAGCTGAAGCATCCAGGTCTTCTAGCTAATAAAACCTCAGAGAAAGATTTGTTTCAAAGACATTAAAATATTTCATTTCATTTTCATGTAATCAAACCTTTCATGAATACTAAGATGAAGGATGTATGAAGTAATATATTTAAAATACAATTAAATAAATATAAAGGAATATAGCTAGATGGCCTGATAAAATAATTTTAGATCTCTTTCTGTAAGATGTTACCAAAAAATAAACAGATATTAGTAAGATAGATGTCCTCTCAGACATCTCTTCAGTGAAAATTATAACAAGTTCAAGTCTCCTCATCTCCCAATCCATTTTCTTATTCAAAAGTTTGAGAAAATCAAAGGGAGAAATGGACTTTTTTTAAATATATATTTAGCAAACATTGTTTTAGGGAAAAGAGGAGTAGAAGGGATAAAATGCATCCTCAGCAGATTTGTAGATAACATCAAGCTGAGTGGTGCTATTGCCATGCTCAAAGGACACAATGCCATCCAGAAAGTCCTGGACAAGCTCAATGAAGTGGACTCATGGGAATCTCATGTGGTTAAACAAGACCACAAGATGCTGCACCTGGATCAGGGCAACCCTTAGTATCAATACAGCCTGGGGGATGAAGGGATTAAGAACAGGCTTGATGAGAAGAACTTGGAGGTGCTGGTGGGTGAGAGACTGGACATGAGCCAGCAACGTGCACTTGCAGCATGTGAAGCCAATCTTATCCTGGTTGCACCAAAAGCAGCATGGCCAGAAGGTCAAGGGAGAGGATTCTGCCGCTGTACTGGACATACTGGACAGACCTCACTTGGAGTACCACATCCAGCTCTGGGGTCTTCAGCAGAGAAAGGACAAGAAGTTGTTTGAGTACTCTGGGGCAAGTCCAGAGGATGGCCATCAAGATGATTAGAGTAATGGAGCATCTCTCCCGTGAGGAAAGGCTGAGAGATTTGTGATTGTTCAGCCTGGAGAAGAGAAGATTTCAGGATAACCTAATTGTGGCCTTCTTACAGTACCTAAAAGGAGCCTACAAGAAAGGTGGGGAGGGACTTTTTACAAGAGCATGTAGCAAAAGGACAAGGGAGAGTGGCTTCAAACTGGAAGAAAATAGATTTAGAATGGATATTAGAAAAAAAATGTTCACTGTGAAGGTGATGAGGCACTGAAAGAGGTTGCCCAGAGAAGCTGTGGCAACTTCCCTGGAAGTGTTTAAGGACAAGTTGTATGGAGCTCTGAGCAACATGGTTTAGTGGAAGATGTTCCATGGCAGGAGAGTTGGATCTTTAAGATCCCTTCCAACCTGAAGTGTTCTCTGGTTCTATGATCTGCAATAACAATTCCATGCTTTTTTCTTAATTTTCTCTATCAATATGTGCTGGTTATATAAAATTACTTCTTTTCTAGAAAAAAAGCAAGCTTGGCTTGGTTTTATAATATCTATAAATATTTCTATATTTCTATGCTTATCCTTGTCACTTTTTTTGTTTTGATTGTTGTCATTTTAAATAACTCTTGTGTTTATTAAAGGATCTACTCTTGTCTTTATGTTTATTATATATTTAACCAGTTCTTGGAAAGAAAAGTAGCAACCCTGAAAGAAAAAGAGACCAAACATAATCTGATGGCTGGTCTGTATACATACACTCCCACGCAGAAACACACTGATCTTGATCAATAAAACACCATCTGTCAAAAACACATAAGGTAACTCTTAAGGAAAGTCTACTGAATGAAAAAGGAAAAAAAGTTTTCTTAGTGGGGTCTAATGAAGAGAGATTAATTTAAAAATCACTTTCTGGTGTGTGGATTAAGAGGAGAGCTGTCCCAGTCTGGAAAGATTTTATGTCTTATATTTAAAACTTTACAGCGGTACAAATTTCTGTGTCATGTTTCTCTGTATGCCAGGCCTCCCTTCCTTCCTCCTTCTCAAGCATTTTTATTCTTTTCTCTGTTGATTATGTTCTCACACTATTTTTGTTCTGCAGATCATTTATATACTGGCAGTGGTGAGGTTTTTTGCTTCTGTTGCTAATTAACACTGTATAAACAATATCCAGAGAATCACCCTTTCTCTGAACCTCACAAGCAGACATTTTTTGCACAAATACAACCAAAACCAGAGTTGGAGATCTCACAAATAAAGTTCCAGTTCATGTTCATGTAAGTTCCAAAATATTTATTCTTGAAGTGAGGTCAGAAACTCTAAAGTAGGCCCTCTTGAAACATAAGTATGTCAGCAAAATGCATGTATATTCACTTTTTTCCCTGTTAAATGTTAAAAAACTTGTTTGATGGACCACACAGTGTTATTTACCTGATATACTCCATCTACAGTTTCATTCTGTAAAATAAACAAACCAAGACGTAAATAATGAATACAGGAGTTCACCCAGGCCTGGCTGGAAGCACCACACACACAAGTACCAGCCGTTTTTCCTGAAGGATTGCATCACATGGAAAGACCAGTGTTGGAGCCAGAGAGCAATTTGAGGAGGGAGCATCAGAGAAAAGGTTCTGCATTGAGCACAACCCTCTATCCCTCATCCCTCCTGCACTGCCCAGGATGGAGGGAAGAGGAGTCAGAAATTAATGATTGAGGTTGAGCCTGTGAAAAAAAGGAGAAGGTTGGTTTAATGTTTGGTTTTTGTTTTGTACTACTCAAAATTAATTAATTAAATTATTTATTAATTAAATTAATTAAAGGAATTTTCCCCAAATGGAGTCTATTTTGCCTCTGACTGTGATTGGTAAGGAGTCTCCTTGTCTTTATCTAGACCCATTATGTTTCTCATCCTATTTTTTCTTACAACCTGATGAGGATGGGGCAGTGAAGGAGGAGATAGGTGGGCATTTAGCTGTCAGCCAATGCCAGCTCATCACAACACCAAAACTCAATTGCCTCCTCATCTCCAAATGCTTTCCAAATCTATCAGCCCTCTTCTCCAAATACTGCTGTTTGTGCAAAAAAAAGCTAAAAAGAGTTAGTTTACATAAAATGATGAACAAAACAATGACTCTCTAGGGAAACGGAAAATTAAAAAAATAAAATTGAGTAATTTAAATAATTACATAATAAAATTTAATGTATTAATTAGAATAAAATTAAGCTACAGGATTAAGAGTTGTGAGCAAACATTTCTCTCCTCAAACTAAAGTCTGAAATCTTCTCCTACAAATGAGATATAGCTACATGCTGAGAAAAAAGAAAAGAACACTGAGCAAGGATCACTATCTTCTTTTGAGAAATGAGAGAAAGGTGTCACAGTGGGCCACCTTTAATTGTCTCCCTCTTAAAAAAGTAAGCCAGCAAATAGAAGATCTGAGGTCAATGCTCCACTGAGTCTAAAGGATTCAAATTTATATTTTCTGCCTCCTCAAGACCCACGTTACACACTTGTTAAGTATGCTAAATGAGGGAATTTTTCAGGCACTCTGGGGCACAGTGCAGAAGAGAATGCAATAATCAGCACATTAAGTCTTGCTGGTGATCATGAGTTCTGCTTCCTCCTTCTGTAAAGTCACTGAAGCAAACAAAAGCATAATCCAAAGCACAGAGAATGCCCTAATCACTACAGTAATGCCCCCCTTGTGTTCTCTCTCTTTTGATCAAAGAGTCTTACCTATTCAGTTGTATACTAGCCCTGTTTATGGGAAGGCAGCTTGATTCAGGCTGGGAAAACAGCTTCCACTCAGCACTTCCTCTGCTCTGGTAGGTGAGTAAGAAAAGTTAAAATTCCTTCAGGCTGAGAAAGGAATTTATTCTGGTCACACACTCTCCCAATATGTGTTCTAGCCAATTAGGCTATAATGCAATAGATGTGTAGCTGGAGCATCACACCACTCTCACCACCTCGCAGCTTTGGAAAGGATCTATTTCTTGTGAAAGATTCTCTGTAAGCAAAAGCTAATTGAAATCTATTTGATCTGATTAAACTCCTGAAAACTGGAAGAATGACTGCCTACTTTCTGAAGCTTAATTACAGTCACGGGCCTTGGGGCTAACAGAACCAGTTTGGGGAGAGCAAAGCTCAAAAACAACTCTTAAGTTCCCAAAACTGCCACATCGATGGGGAGCCACCTGTAGGGAAAGATGCTTAAACTTCTAGCTCTAGTAGGCATTACTTTTGAAAAAGAATTGACCCTTATGATCTCTGCTTCTCCAGCACAGCTGTTCATCTTTCAAGCTGAAAAAAGACAGTTTCATCTCCTTGACTGGTTTTTCAACTAACTTACATGCATTTTTATCCAAGCATAGTGATTATTCATCAGTTTTCTTCTCTGTCATGTACTAACCTTTCTGCCAGGCAGTTTGACTTCCAAAGTTCTTTTAAAAATGCGTAGTTTTCATCCTGAAATTAAATTACACAGTGAGAGCATTCAGGATAAGCAGTATGCACACCTGCATGCAAAAAAATCTCAGGATTAAATGAACAGCTCTTTTATGCAAAGGAAAGAGCAAACAATGAAAATTTGGAAGGTCCAAATAAGGAGCCTGATACTTCAATGGCAAGCCTGGCCCTAGCCTTTCCCTTAACATCTATAAGTTGCTCCAAAAGCCAGCATTAGCAGTACATTAAAAGATTCCTTTCCAGAGAGGAGTCCCTCTCTAGCCCCTGCCAGGGACTTTTAAGTGATTGCCCCAAAACTGTGGAAGAGGTGCATTGCTTTAGTATTACCAGCACATTTTGTCTTCCATAGCCGCATTCTCTGCCCATACCCATACAGAACATCAGGATGCACATCCTTCCCTTCCACTCCCTGGTATCCCTTGAAGGAGCTCAGTGCATAAGCAAGGAATGTGCTACATGTAGTCCAAGATCTCTCCCCTGATGCTACACAGGATGTTTGGGAATCTGTCTTCAACCATACTCATACAGCAGAAGACAGTCCAGGTCAGTACATCTAACATGCTTACTGACTTTCAAAGCAACCTCATGCTACCATTTCAGTCTGTGGCAGAATGGAGAGCTCTCCACTTAGGTTTTCAAGAAAACCCCAGACTTCTACAAACTTTACCTCCTAAATCAAATAAATTTCTAACAAAAGTGTTCCAAATATTTAGATCTTTCAGAATCCTAAAGCACACCTGGCATAGTCCCACTGGCTCCATAAGCTATTTCTTCAACTATGGAAATCCCACTTATTCGTGCCCATACTCATCATCAAAACTCATTGCTGTGTTCCTCATATTTTTTTTCCACCTCTATTTTGAGAGGAAGTCAAAGCCAAGTCAAAGTTTTCTGAGGCTCTGTTGTCTAAGTATTTGTCATGATTTTACTTGGAATTACTGTTGTTCTCTAGATAAGTAGTTAGTTTAAATTATCCAGTAGGTTCTCATGTGTTGATAGTCTGGCAAACTAAGGCCAAGTTGCTTGTGAACTGAACTGCCAATTAATGATCAGAGCTGGGATGAATAATGATGTTTCTAGTTTTGCCTCACTGCTGTTTAGGCTCCCTTTGGTTATCTCTTCATGCAATAGCAGTCTACCAAGCATCAGTTCAGAAATATGGGTATCAAAGGTAGCAAGAATACTTAGAAAACCTAGGTACTGTGAAATACTGAGAAAAAAATTGGATTTGTGTACAGTGGTTGTACACAAAGCCAGTTTGAGTTCATCACTTTGCCAGTCTGAGCTGGGCATTGATCCTCTGAGTCCTGGACTCTCCCCATAAGTCACAGTGTTGCCTGTGGCCCAGGCTGCTTAGATTCTCTGCATTCTAGCAAGACCCATTAGTCTATGCATGGCACTGGATGAAGCCCTTAGCTAACAGGCAAATAAGAGAGCCCAGGAGGAAGAGAGTAGAGCTCTCTTTTATGCTACTAAGCAAGAGACCATGGTAACTGAACAGTTAACCTGGACAGTAACTCACTAAAATTTTGGTAGCTTCTGACAGCAAAAGAAAAATATCTTGGCTTTTTCCTTTTTTTTTTTTTTTCCCCCGGGCTTCCTCTTTATAATAAATAATTCACTGCTTGGACAGTGTTCAAGAAAAATTAGTCTTTAATTAAAATTTAACAAAATACACTCTTTATGCTGGCTGGCTGAACTTCCCTCAACAGTCTCATTATCCTTCCTTGATGGAGTAAACACCACAGCTACAATTTTTAGTATTTTTGCTTTTACGACTAAGGACACCTTCCCGTTCATTTCCTAGCTTGGAATCAATGCCTGCACCATGAAGACAATGCAACTTTCCTGTAATAAGGTTAGTTGCGCCTGTGATGAATTACTTTTGGGTCTTAATGATTCTCAGCATGGGGTTTCTTTTCCTCTTGCTTCACTGCTTGGAACATTTGAGTGATTTTTTCCCTTTCAACTGATGTCAAATATCAATGGTTTGGATCTCAATTAAAGCACTTAATTCTTGAGCTGATTTTGTTTCTTGCTAAAGTGGGACAAGATACCTTTGACCCATATTATTTCTCTCTTTCTTCTTCTTTTCTATCCTGTGTCTTTCAAGACAGAACTTTTTCATTGCATTCATTTAACTAGGGTTTTTTCCTACTAGGAGTGGGTTTCCCTTTTTTATCCCATGCTTTTTCAGTCATTCCAAATATAATGACTCTAATCTACTATCTGGTATGTCTCAATCCTCTGTTCAAATCACTTCAAAAAGGATTCCAAGTAGAATATTAAATTAGAATGCTATGGATGAAAAAATAAAAATGAAATTTTAATGACCTAGTTAGAGCCCATGGCTACCCTAGCTAGGTTATCTTCAGTTCTACCTTCATGTATTCAATCATTTGGGCCATAAGCTGTTCTTGCTGTTGTACCTTCATCAGTAAAAAAAACCTAAAAACCAACCCAAACCAACCAAATTAAAAAAAAAGAAAGAAANGGGAAAATAAAAGAGAGATGTCTGATGATTGATTTAGAAGAAGCTGTCCTACAGAAGCAGCACATCCAGACATAAGAAATGACAATGACATGGGGAAGGGGACTTCACATTGATTAGTGTTTATGAGATAAATGAGAGTTAATTCCTCACTTTTTTTACCACACTGACTCCTTTAAATCAGTAGAAATTAGTTGCTTAATAGTCCCTGTCCTAGTACATGAGTCACTGCATGGATTCTGACTGTGCTTAAGAAGACAGAGGGCAAAAACATGGATCACCAAGATTAAAATGTACTCCATCTCAGAAATTATTTTCATTTTGTAACCAGGAAGCGCAGAAAACATAGCACATAGGCACCCTGACTGGCTTACTATACAGACAGCTGACTTTCATCTTGCAAGGTGGTTATGATTTTCTACCAGACTATACTCTGGCAAGAAATTGGAATGCAGAGCTGTACAACTACAGGGCTTCTAACAACAGTTTGCAATGGGATCACTCAGGAGAAAAAAAGCACACAGACCTGTAAAAGAAACTTTCTCCGTAACTAACTACATATCTTACAAAGATCCAGCTATCATTAGTAGCTGTAAATATGACTACACAAAGGAAAAAAAAGTTTCAATGAAAACAAGAAAAAAATCTGTTCAAAAAATCTGTGGTGGTCTTTAGAAGACAGTCCAAAGCACAAAAACTAAACATGGGATAAGGGAAAATTCATTATATACCTGAGACAGGCAAGTAATCAAGTCTGTGCTAGACTTCTGAGGTTTCATGAACAAGGCAGAAAAAAAATTTAGCTACAATAAAGTACCACTGGAGCCTTCCACCAAATATAACAAACAGTGAAGGCAACAGTGGGAAAATCACTCTTCAACAACAGGATATGTGTAAAATGTCCAGGGCATGACACTAAAAAAGCTTTATGAAATCAGGAAAACCACAGGAAATAAAACAATCTACCTTGCTAAAAGATGTTACAATATCAGCCTCTACAGAAACAGAAGGGCAACAATTTCCACTAAGGGCACAAGAAATTGCCCAATACTAGCTTTCCCATAATACAAGGAAATTACCTAGCTTACCTTGCTTCTGTATTTTAATCATACTGTTTATTAATATGTTATTTAATGCATTGCAAGGATAAGGGTTAAAAGCTACAACCTGGGTACATATCTCAATTCCAAAAAAGCCAGCATGTTGCTTGAAGTGTTGTGGGATCACAGTGGGGAGCACCGAAGGTATGGTAGATAGTGAGAAAGTACAAGTGTATGCCATACGCATTACCAGTTCTCAGTACAACTCTGTATTATGTAGGCTCACTTGAGCTCCCAAAGAGTTTACATCAGGGACATGAAACTCAGCACTGAAGGAGGAATTAAACAATTAGGCTACAATAAGCAAGGACTTCCTAGAAATCTTTGGGTTTAGCACTACAGTGGCAGAACACATTATATGTGCTATGGCTTAGGAACTTGAAGTGATGAAGCAAGAAGTACTGCAAAGAAAGATCTCCAAAACATCATTATTCTGCTGAGGTGATAGTGATGTGATGGACTTCATCAGGAAAAGAAAAAATAAAACACAAAAAAACCCACCAAAACCATAAAAACCAACCAATCAAACAAAACCAACAAAATAAAAAAACCTCATCAAGTCAAAAATGAACAAACAAAAAATTTTCTTTAAATGCTGTACAATTTTTCCAGAGGTTTGTGTACATAGACATAAGACAGCTACACCACTAAATTGAGAGAGGAAATAAGAAAGAATTTCAAGGCCTCTGAGACTCATAAAGAAATTATTTGGGATCATGCATGTTTCTACCAGAATATTACCCATGTTGCAGAAAATATTGCAATTTCTACTATCAGGTTCAACAGCCAGTTGCTGACTGGGACAATTTATCAGAAGCTTCAGAGTGCAGCATGTATTTGTCATCATTTGCTATACAGAGTTCTCTCATTTGGGTTTTTTAACCCAAAACGTGTTATCTAAAAGAGGAGGGCAAAAATAGTTTTGCAGAGCTCCTGCTGAATATGGGATATAGTTTTGGCTGAGAGAGGGGAAGAAGTACTGTTTAAGCTTAGTTTCCATAGTGACTTTAAGAAATCACCGCACAGACAGAAACTTTTTCAGAATGGTTCTAGGTTTGCCTCCCAGCAAGGTTTTGTATCGTTCATGTTAGTGGCACTGAAATCAGTCATGCCTTCAGAGATAAGCCTTTATCANAAATAAAATGCCTCTTAAAGTAGTCATTCTGAAAAAATACCACAGAACAGCAAAGATATTCCAGCATTAACTTTCAATTTTTACTCTCTTTGCACCCAAGAAAACCTGGAAAATAACAGCACACTTCTTCCTATTTAAATCATCTACTTAAGAAACTAAGACATACACAAGGGATGTTTAGGGAACACAACCACACATCCATGTAATGAGAGCTCATTCATAAGGAAAAGGGCACATTTCCAGATTATATTTTACTGTGATTTTTAGGCCTCACTGATGCATTTCAGTGTATGACAAGTTATTTGCTGAGAATACAGAAGATTTCT
>VYZS01065326.1:15386-28840 GCA_013400695.1 Neodrepanis coruscans
ATATATATATATATATGTTGCTTTGTTGTTGAATAGCTACGGTTGCTCTAGCCTGTACTTCTTAGACAACAGAGAGAATCATTCTCTGTATTTTACAGGAAAGCTAAACATCTGTCCAAAGTCATGCACAGTCTCTAACAGGGCTTAGAACAGAACTCTGTGCATAAAAATGTCTTTTTCCTGTTGTGGGAAAACTCAGAACATTCATTTTTCTAATTCTTAGTGAAGAACAAGTGTTTCACTGATGTAGTTTTGATAAACCAATCTATGACATGAATCACAATAAGATTCAGATCCAGGCCAGGCCAGATCATGTCCTCTCTGCAGTTTTCAGGGTAACAACAGTCTTAGGCATCTCAGGAGCAGAGGATCTTCCATAGCTCCCAACTCTTCCCTTCAGGAAGAACTTCTTGGCTGGCCTATGGTCACACTGTGATAGACCCATTGATCCTGCTGTGAACACACTAAGCGTGTTCAATTTGTCAAATAATAACAGTGTTGTTGGAAAACAATTCACAGACTCTACAGTATAGCTAAAATATCCTACAAATATATTGTCTGAAGCTAACAGTTATGTGTATATTTGGGTAGAAACACAAGGGAGTGCACTTCTTGGTATAAAGTGCCAGGAAAGGATAACAAAGCTGACAGGAAAGTAATGAGGCTAGTACCCTCTGTAGTCAAAGGAGACAGGTTTCTTTACAGTGTCATTTAGAGGTGAAGGCAGATACTGATGAAATGGAAAAATGAAAAAAGGGTAGCTGCATCAGGATACCAAGATAACCATACCAAGAACAGCCATTTCTCACAGTAACAATATAGATCTAGTATCATTACCAAATTTCTCAACTCTTTGAAACAGAAAAGTACAGCCTTCATGTCTCTCAAAGCCTTATTCACATAAAAGACATGGGAAAATTTACTAGGGGAAGAGACCCTTGGGTAAATGTGAAGACACAAGATGGTGGAAGGGTCACATGACTAAGGGGTGACTAAGGTATGCTCTGTATCCTCAAAGGATTTCCTTGGCTCTGGATTTTGGAGTGGAGGTACCTAGTCCTCACACTGCCCTGTGGTTTATTCCTTGTATTTTTCTCTTTTTTTTTTTNATTTTAGAAAGAGAAGACTTTTTCCCTATCAGGCATAGTATTTTTTACAGCTTATTTATACAAGATGTTAACGATGGGTGAGATTTAAGCTGACAATGTCTCCTTAAGTTAAGGCTAGTTAATTCTACAGTCTAATAAATTTCAACATTCCTATAAATATATGAACTTCTCCTTCATGCCAGGCCTAGCTTGACTTTGGCAGTCTTTGAGAGAAGGTCATCAGGTCTCTTTGCAAAGCTGATACAGGAATTGAGAGCCATCCAAAAGCTGGATCACACTTTGAAAGATATCTCACTAATATGATGAAAAGGAGCTGTTTTCCAGCTGGAATCAGTATGAATGTCTCCTTCTCTCTTGCCAATATAAGGGCAGTAATATTAGTCAAATATCATTCTTTAAATGGAGATAGTTCAGCAGGTCAAACAGAGAAACAATGCTATAAAAGAAAAAAAAGTGGCTTTAGAGCTAGTGAGAATATGACTGATTAGGCAGACCAAGTCACTAAGATACAACTGCTGTCTAAATGTGCCTGAAGAACAGGGAATACCTTTTTCATTGCTTCAATGTTAACAAACTCTCTTAGTTTACTGACAACATCACTAGCAATGTCATTATTGCATTCATCTTTCACCTGTGGATCTTTCAAAGAGGAAGAAACTGAGACAGATAGGTCATGGAAGGCCAGCATCAGCAACCTAAACAACCCAAGCACCTTGCCTCCCCATCTGTTCTCCATCTGCCTCAGGTACTTAAGAGCAAAGAGGGGTCTGAACTGATCACAGGGCAGATTGCCCTTCTTTTCATTCAGCCACACAGAGCAAAAAGACTACCTCTGCCTGTTACTTCTTGCCGGGTAGATATTGAGATGCTATCCTTGGTTATTTGGGCATAAACTCTTCAGGTGCCCTTTGGCTGAGTCCTAATATTTTTCCATTGAAATCTGTCATTCCAGTCTAAATCTTACATGCAGCTGCCTACATCATAATGAATGAATTATTTTAACTTTCCAAAAATAAATATTCACATCCTTTAAAAACACGGAAACTATTTGCACTGCCAAGGTCTTTCTCTGTCTCCTTGACATCTCTTCCTGTATTGGGATCTAAAATGAAATTTTCTGCTCTTTAGAAAGAGCTGGAAAGAGCTAAAATGCAGAGAGGAAGGAGAATTTTTTCTTGCTGCTTTAAAGCAATGTCCCTCAAGTGTCTGTAATTTGTCCTCATGTCTGTCCTTGCTCTTTGCTTCCAGTTTCCTCTGGTTTTAGCCAACCTCTGCTGGAAAGCTTCCAGTCATTTACGGGAATGAAAAGTTTAAAAATAAAATAGGAGCTTTGATCAAGAAAGAAGTTCAGATAGGAAGGAAAAAGGGGGACACAAGCACTGACATCTCAGATGGAAAGCAAGGCAAAAGCAGGTTCATTATGGGCTGATAGATTATGATTCATTCAAAGCCAAAACCTTCCCTGCTGCTCATTCTTCTTCAAAATGATCTGCATTAACAATGAAAAATTTGTTTTCGTTTCACCTCTGGCTTTCTTCCATGTACCAGCATTCTCTGCTTTTTCAATTGCAAAAAAGTTACTTTGCAGGAGCTGTCAACTGTACTGATCTCTGTGCTTGCACATGCACACCTAGTTGTATAGACACATGCATCTACAATCATCAGTTCTTTGATTTTTATTTATTCATAGCCAGTTTTCCCTCCCTCTCTTCCATTTATTTATGTCTTAGTTTGCAATGGTTCTGTCAGCTGCTGTTAAGGGAGAGATCTCTTCACTATTTTTCTATTATAAAGAAGGCAACAAAACTGACATGAAAAGTACTAGGCTCCTCCCAGATTTTTCATCATACCTACAATCTAGCACATTTTGCAAAATCCTCTCCCAAATTCTAAACATCCAAAGCAACCTCTACACAAGCACCTTGTTTGCATTTGTGAAAAAGACAGAAAAAAACCTGCTCCCTACATGTAGTCTGCACAATTCAGGACCTCCAAAAACATTGATTTTCAGGGTATGCCCTAAAATGCACACAGGATGAAGAACACAGCAGTTCTGCAGAGTGCATTTCCAGTAGTCAAGGCAGTTCTGTTGTATTCATGAGACTGGTGGGTCAACTGGCTGTGGTGAATGTCTACAGAACAGGTCGGACGGAGAAACCTCCAGGCAATAGGTAAAAGCACTCCTATTAGTATATATTAATAAAAGTAGAATCAAGGTTGTTGCAAGTCTAATATTTGTAGTTTCTTAGCTTAAACAAAAAATCTTCAAATGAACTCTGGGTGCCTCATCTTGAGCCCTTACATTTTTTTAAAAAAGACAGCACAATAAAGTCACTGCCACATTAAATTAAAAGCACAAGTGAATCAGAGGAAGATTATCCTCAAAACCATAAAACTACAGGGCTTATGTGACTAATTCTTTTGTTTATTACACTCTTAGATCATTTTGATATTGAAAGTACACATAAAATTAGTGCCTGCCCTTCAGAGTCTCAGTCTTGAGATACTGGAGGATGCCCTTTCTTCAAGTTCAAGTGCATGTTTTGACCTGTAATTAATTTTTCTGCTTGGTTTTGGTTTTTACTTTATCATGAGAAACTTGATTTGCAAGAAAGAAAAACTTACAGCAAAAATATCAGTGAAAGCAACTACAGATGCTGGAAACCCATGTATTTTTGAGTAATATCACATTTCCATTTTGATAGTTGCCTTTATACCCAAAAGTAAATTCTTTTTACAATATATGTAAATT
The DNA here is from genome assembly GCA_013400695.1 of Neodrepanis coruscans. Lineage (NCBI taxonomy): Eukaryota > Metazoa > Chordata > Aves > Passeriformes > Philepittidae > Neodrepanis > Neodrepanis coruscans. The sequence continues at coordinate 19,248 of VYZS01065326.1, forward strand.
AAATCAATAAAAATTCATATGTCTGCTGTGTACTACGTATTTGGAAAAAATGCTAAATATTGTAGAAGAATAATCTACTCCCATAGTTCAATATTTACTATTTTAAAATTACTGCATGTATAAATATGGATGAAGGGACCTATTATGTGCACAGAACTCTGTGTTTTAAAATCAGAAATGACTACTAGATCATTTACTTCAATCTGCTGTACATCAAAAACCTGTCAATCCTGCTTCAACTCAACAATTTCTATTTTGCTATGGTGCATCTTACAACAAGACCACATTCTTTCCTGAAAACTTCAAGGGCTTGCCAGTTTATCCCAGCAGTTAACCACTCTCCTTATTAAAAACACATGTATTGTTCCCCAAACTCACCTGTTTCTCTTTCAAACACAGTTTCTCTGGCTTTAACTTCCAGACCTTGCTTTTGTTATGTTTCTCTCTGCAAGTTAAAAGGGCTTTTTAAGAACTCAGCATTCTCTCACAAAAGTACTTGTGAAATTCGCTCCTCTAGTCACCTTTCTGTGCAACAAAGCTAAACAAATATTGTTCTGTAAGTCCTTTACTGGAAGATGAATCTTACAGTTTTCCAGTCATGCTTTGCAACCCTATCTCCACTTTTTCAGTGTCATTCTCAAAGTACACACAGGAGAGCCAAGTATGCCATAACAATTATCTGAGTATGAAGTGATTATAATCCTCCATGTGTCAATAAACTCTCACCTATTTTAAAATTAACAAAACCAAGGCAGTGAAAAGGATTGGCAAGTATTAGAATCAGGATATAAATACAGAAATAACCTGCTCATAGATCTCATTCTCATGCCTTACAGATGCCTAAAACTCTGGCCTCTACTACAGCAGTTCCAAGGTCATCTGGTACAGAGATTCTTTGCAGTGTAAAGTTCAACATGAGCAAGTGCTGGATTCTGCACATGGGATGAGGCAACTCTGGTTGTGCGTGTAGTCTAGGGAATGAGAAGCTGGAGAGGAGTGCTGCAGAAGGGAACCTGGGGGTCCTGGTCAATGGCAAGTTGAACATGAGGCATTTGCGTGTCCTCTCAGCTGAGACCACCAATCATGTCCTGGGGGACATCAGGCAAAGCATCACCAGCAGGTCAAGGGAGGTGATTGTTCCACTCTGCTCTGCCCTGATGTGGCCTCACCTTGAGTACTCTGTGCAGTTTTGGGCACCACAATATAAAAAAAGACATTAAGCTATTAGAGAGAATCCAGAGGAGCATCGTGAGAATGGTGAAAGATCTGTAGGTGAAGCCATAGGAGGAGTGGCTAAGGCCAATTTGTCTGTTCAGCATGGAGAAGAGGAGACTGAGGGGAGACCTTACTGAAGTCTTCAGTATCCTCGCAAGGGGAAGTGGAGGGGAGGCACAGATCTCTTCACTCCTCTGAAAGACTTGAAGAAACAGCATAAAGCTGAGTCAGGGGAGGTTTAGACTGGATATCAGCAAAAGGTTTTTCACACAGAGGGTGGTTGGGAGCTGGAACAGGCTCCCTGGGGAAGTGGTCACAGCACAAAGCCTGACAAAGTTCAAGAAGCATTTGAACAATGCTCTCAGGCACATGGTGTGACTTTTGGAGATGGTCCTGTGCAGGGCTAAGTTGGGCTTGATGGTCTCTGTGGGTGTCTTCCATTTCAGGATATCATATGATTTGATGGGCTCTATTATCAACAGTGGTAGAGAAATCATGGAACTAGAGAGTGAGGGACTTTCCCTTCTCCTTACTAAGCTGCCCAACGGAAAAGTGAGAGACTAAGAACATTGGGCTGGAGTTCAGAAGCAGTTAAGACATATGGTTAATAATGGCAGCTCATTCCAGCCTCCAGCACATGCCAGCCCCCAGCCTTCTGCCTTTTGTGCACTGCTGGGGAGATCCTTAGCACCTTCACACTCCCCAAAGCAGCATGAGACACACAAACCTGTCTCTTTCATCTTTATGCCTAAACCCTCACTAGATGCAGTAACCTATATCTAATCAAAATGCAACCTCTGAATGCAATGAAAATAGGACATTTTCAAGGAGATTTAAATGACAGTCATTCAAATTTCACCCTTTTCTAGATTTACACACAGTACAGAGGAAATTTTCCTAATTCAGAAAATAAAAATAAATTTTAATTCCTTAAAATTCAAATGTCAGACAAATATCAAGTAGAAGGATAAAATTGTGAATGGGAAAAATCCAGCCTAACTTATTATCCATTATAGATAAAAGTGAAATAGTCATAAACCACCTCACAGATTTGTTATGCTCACCTTGGTTTTGTCTAATTAAGGTTAAGGTTACAAGGAAACTGCACACATATAGACAGTTGCATGCAATGCTCTTTACTATCTGCATGTGACCATCCAAGGCCTGGTCACATGGACATTCTGTTTGTATTCAGATCAGATGGTTTTTACAGGAGACTAGAGAGCTGCTAGAAGTTGTTCTCACAGAGGAGGGGCAGCAGCTGGACAGAGTAATAGAGGGTCACAAATGTAGCTCTTCAGATTCCTAGGGCAATCACTCTGGATTTTTCATATCATTTTCAGCAGAAGATGATGTTGTAAGGTAACAATGCCCTAGTACAGGAATAGCCAGTACATCCACCCACAGCACTCTTGTTCTCCACTTATTTAACAGAAATGCTCACTCTGAACAGAAATTAGTTAGCAGCTAAGTATATGCACGTCAGCTATAATCTATTAATTCCTCAAGATGAACAGTCCTAATACCAGAGGAAAGTTTGGTTTATTTTTAAAAGGAAACCAACACTTGGAAAAGTTTTTATTCCATAACCAACAATACAAGATTGTACATAATATTCTTACTATCTTTTTGCTACAGTCACTCACAGCCTGCATTGGTAGTTGTGGTTGTAGTCCAGAAATTGCTCCTACAGTTTAACAACCATCCAGCTCCATGAAGAACTAATATTCTTTTTTTTTTTTTTTTTTTTGTCTACCCTGTTGGATTCTTTACTCATAGCTAGGATAATTGCTGTTCAAAATCTAGAATGAATCTTATCTTCCCTGGATGTCTACTTTACTCTTTTCTCCCCAGCCCACCACATCCCTCTGGCACACAGAGAACATGATCGAACTCTGCAATTCGGAAATATTTATGAAATGGGATGTAGGATTTGTTTTGTGGAAGTGATTCTAAAAGGTGGAGAAAAAGATGTTTAGAAAATCATTAGCTTCCTTTTCCTTTTAGAAGTAACATGGTCATAACAAAGAATCCTGGAAGCTCACTATTTACAACATAGTGATGGGACCAGTGCTCCAGGACAATGACACACACCTTTGTAAGGCAGGGCAAGCCACAGGAAATCAACCTTCTGCCAAAAGATATGTAAGAAATATATTTTTACAAGGTTTCAGGGAAGAAAGTAAAGGACAAAGAAGAATGTGCCAACACAGTATGCTGTTAAGGGTCTGGGAAGCAAGAGAAGACCTATTAAAAAGAGAAAGTCGTTACAATAATGTTGTGGTTTTACCACTAAGAGGTGTGGTACTGACAAGAGAGACCTGATAGAAGCAACATACCCAAAAAAAGAAAACAAACAAATAACAAGGTTTATTTTACACACACAGAAAACCAACAATAAAGCGCAAAGACAGACAAATTAAGCTCTTCCGGATCCCACAGCTGGATAGGAAAAACTCTAGGGTAGCGCTAGGTTTTCTGCCAGGGCTCCTGAAACACACCGGGACAATTAGGAAACCGCAACCACAGCTCTTCCGGATCCCGCGGCTGGATAGGAGACCTCTAGGGTAGTGCTAGGTTTCTGCTGGGGCTCCACTGCTGATGGAAAGATGTGGTCCTCAATCTGTGCCGCTGCCACTGAAGTCGCCAATCAGGCTGCGCGCGGGGGCCAAACTCAGCATGGAGGCAAGTAGAGATGTTATTCCGACCAGCTCCAGCGGAGAAAGAGGAAGATGGCGGCCCTGCTCACCTTTTTACAGGGGACCAATCTTTGCACATGCGCAGAGGGCCCCCAGGTGACTGTCACCCCTCTCGGATTGGACAATCAGCGCCCGGGAACCACCCCTTAGTGAGAGGCTCCGCGCGCATGCGCAGCGCCGAGCCGGGCCAGAAGTGGCGGCGGTGGCTCCGGGCAGGCGGATCCGGCCATGGAGGCGCCCTCGGTGCCCTTGAGACCGGCCGCCGCAGGGCGCAGGCCCCCCGTGGCCCTGCTCAGCACCCCGGGGGGTCCTGGCACCACGCCCAGGCCACCCCAAGCCGCGCAAACCCCAGCCGCACGCTGCAGCAGCCCCCCATCACAGGAGGGCCACCACCAGCCCCACTCCACTCCATGCGCATGGGGAGACCCACCACACACGCGTGGAGCGCCAAGCCGGGCCGGGGCTGGCAGCGCCTAGCAATGCCAGCAACCCGGGGACGGGGTGGGGCAGCCCCTCTGCCCGCCACAACCCAGGGACGGGGCAGGAAATCCCCCCCACACCCACCAGGGTTGGGGGGGCTGGGAAACGGCTTTAGCTCCAACCTACAACAAATAATGACGACCTGGAGTGCCCCACATTCAGACAAAAGATACACATTTAAGAGGTCACACTAGATGTTCTGCCCTCATCAGTACTTGTTTACAGGGTTCAGTAGTGAAAACGTTTAATGGAAGAGAATAATATAATTCAGAAATGTTTGAATTTCCCCAAATAACTGCTTCCTGGGGAGGAAGGCATGTGTTGTTGCCCATTGTACACTACAGACCTGTATAAAGATCTCTGCACAGCTCATGGCACTCACAAAATTGAGGACTTGTATCTCCCTCTGCAAAGGTGTATCACTGGTTTTCCTACTCAAACAAGTGACATGTTGCCCAACAGCACTCCAGGCTTACTGGAGACTGAAATGAGACTCCAATCTTATTACTTTTGCCATATTACCTTCAGAACAAATACACCAAGCCTACAGACCTGCATATGCTGCAAGACTGTGTGTGAGCACTGTTGCAGCCACACCTTGCCAGAAAGTGAAGCTACTGTTTGTAAGACAGTGTTAGAAAATATGCTGGCTACCAGAATCCCTAACCTTAGAGCCAAAGTTTAGTGATACATATTCTGCAGGCACCCCACACACAAGAGAGAAACCCTGAGCTGTTACTAGAGTTATGCTAGCTCAAGTGATAAAATCCTAGACAGCTAGTCTATGGAAATTGTATGTTCTCTTAAACTAAAGGCTGTGACTTTGCAAGTTGATCTATGTTTGAATAAGGATAACACAAGCAATCTTTCCTCTTCCATTCTGTGTTCAACTCTACAATTTCAGCATTCTCTGAAAAGTGACTGGCAGTGTCCCAAGAGCACAGCTAATCACTTCAGAGCCAACTGTGTGTGCTTTACCTGCTGGTAAGAATTAAATACTATTTCCATTTAGGCCAGGTAGTGGCTTGTGGATGCAACATATTTTCTCTGTCTTCAAACTAGCTCATCTTTTCATTTTGCAAAGCACTGAGCAGAAGAGACCAGACCTACATAGATCATCAAGATTAAACTAATTACTGTTCTTAAGAAAAGTCCTTAAACTTCTCCCAACCAAAAAGCATGTATGACTGTCACTTATTCTAGTTAATCTTCTTCCAGAATGCTGTCAAGAGGACATCTCTACACTACATCCACGCTGTTAAATAAAAAGGTACAAGAAGTGTGTGAATTATCATTGATGCAAGAATGGTATTGTCTTCTGATTTTTATATTGTTTCGCACACAGAGCTGCAGTACCTGGCAGCCAAATTACTCCAGGAGTATTATTTTGGGACTTGCAGTTAAGTAAAGAGGTTCTCAAGAGTTCTGGAGTAATCCTCAAGCAGCTTCAGAGGAGTACTGGTGAGATCTGATCAGCCAGAAACAAAAAATAGAGGCCATAAGAGGATAAAACAGCCAGAAAATACACCACCTAGTAAAGATATATGCTGGTATTGCAGGTTTACCTTCCCTGTAAAACCATTGCAGACAGTTTTTTAAAAAACACAAAACCGTCTGACTTACGTGAAGTGCTGTTACTTCCATAAGAAAGACACGTCATAATATTGCAAACACATTCATCTTTCTGTCCAGAAAGTTAGATGTAATAGAAAAGAAAAACACAAACAAACAAACAAACAAAACAACCATGGATGACTGGTGAGTGGTTCACTAAGGGTTGTTGTAGTTGTATTGCAAAAGCTTAGAATTACATTTACACATGATAATTGAGAAAGTAAACAATATTGATTTTAGTTCAGTATCTCCTTTCCATCAAAGGCCAGAAAGAAGCAAGACTTGAAACATTCTCACCAAATCAATTTGATGTAATTACCTGTCAAATACAACTTTGCCATCAGTACTGTGCCATGATAGTGGGAAAATAAGACTGTCAACTCAAGGCATATTATAGAAAAGGATGGTCATGCAATATAGATATTTCCACCACAACTAGTTATAGCACTCATGCATGCAATTTGACAGCCACATTTTTATCTCATCAACCACCCAATCCTCCCCAGAAAAGTGTCACGAACAACTTTTAAAATAGTGCAAAAATATCTACAGAAAGCATTTTTGAAAATTGATGCCTTACCTGTCAAATTTACCAAGCCTCAGAAACAAATACTTTTCCACACCACTTTAAATATATGTAATACAAAATCAATGTGTGTCAAAACTTCTGACCTTGGAAGGAAGCCAGTAGTGTCACAGAGCATTATTTTTATGGCAATTAAGCCTTACATAAATGTGTGTAAGTAACTTTCTTGTGGAACAAGTTCTCTCATTTTTTTAGAGGAAAGAATCCAGAACATTTAGGCCAAACTTCTCAGAGCAAATTGAAAGAAAACCTTCCCTGATCATGCCAAAAATTTTGTCTAAATAATAAAATAGCACCCTAACCTAAATCAAGTATGAGGGTTTTGAATTATCTACCATGTTACAAGGCATACAAGAGTGATGTTTCTGAAGGTGACATTGAGAGGAGGTTTTTTGGAGTTTCCAAAAACTTTTTATATTGATCCTCACAGAAGCTTTATTTGGAAAAATTGGTCAGTCAAACCTCCTGTCACTAGCTCACAGTATGGAAAAAAAAGCAGGAAACTAAAAGTAACAAAACAAGTAAAATTGAACTTGAGCAAATCCGTAGCAAGGCACACCAGAGTGGTTGTAGATACAAGAAGTAGTTCTTATGTTTATTAGTGACTCAAAAAGAACACCAAAATAAATTTTTCATTGACATTAATGTTTTCTAGTTCTTAAACACTGTAAGAAGTTTAAGGGGGAAGCCACATTATACTAAAAACTGAGTGACCAAAAAAGATTTCCTTTTTTTTATAAATTTATAGCAAATTAAGAACTAACAAAGAACAAGCATTGTTCTTACACATGTTAACACATCTGCAATCACCTGACAATATTCAAGACACAACTGTAATAGCAGTGGGAGGTCAAGAAGAACATTTCAGTGAGAACCGCGGGCAACTTTGCAATAGTAGATGAACACAAATTTAGCCTGAAAGCAACTGGGATGTGTAAGTGCACAATCAATGCAGTATCAGAAACAGCTCCATGGGCAATGAAAGGGTTGTCACAAATTCGTTAGAGGGTTTGTAATAGTGAGCTAACCTTCACTAGAAGAATGAGATAAAGAGTATAAGTGAATGGCAAAGGTGAACAAGTACTGGTTTTAACACTATAGACTTATTGATTAAGAGCAGGTTCGTATCTGGACGGCACACACCGAGAAGGAGCAATGAATAGCCTGAGGAAGTCTGTCAGGAGAAAATTAAGCCTCTTGACTGAGCACAGTAAGGTCTGAATAGAAGGACTGATGTTTGCAACAGTGCTGCTGGTATTTTGTTCAACAGGAAATAAGATTGTGTTGTGAGAAACACATTAGCATCCTACAAACATTCAGGACAAATGAAACAAGAAAGAGAAAAGCAAGCCACTATAATCTGGAGTCCCAAGAACTACCACCAAGTCAGGTAAGCAATACTGTACACAATTTACAGAGGAAACTGCAGTTTAAAAAAAAAACAAAACAAAACAAAAAACAGACAGCTAGAGTAGCCTGTAAAGTTATCATCAAAAGGGACATTTTTGGAAAATTAGTGACAACCCAAGAGGAAAAATAGACTATAAAAAGTCTGAAAAAAGCAACAGCCATATCTCATGGGCTTGTAATCAAAGAGAAGTAAGAAAAGCCTAACTGATCCATAGAAAACATAAAAGCCATGTACAGACAGCGATATGATATTTAATGTAAGGACTGTTCAATATAATGCCTAATTTTATTATTTTCAATATTGTTTGTAAATTCTCATTATTATCACTTTCAAGCATATTTTCAAAACTTTTTTTGTTGTTATTTTCAGATGATGTTTAAAAAAAAACTACTGTGACGTAACAATCACAAGAATGGGCAACAATGCCTGCATTAGGAATGGAAGAAGTGCAATTGCTTGGGCTGTATCTTTCTGTATTGATTTTTTTTTTTTACCTTCTATCTATTACATTCTAATTCTACGACTATCCCTGTTTCTGTCAACTCTATTACAGGGTTTTTGTACATACCAGATTTTTTTTTTATAGGTCATAAAATCAATCTGCTTATGTGCCCTCAGAGAACAGTTTCACAAACCCCAAAGATCCCACCCATCCCGGGCTACTGTTACCTTTGAAAAGGTGTATAAAATGCCATCTCACAACACTCTGTGAGGCATCCAAGTCCTGTGCAAAAATGGAAGACTGAGGCACTAATCCCTCTATTGCAGATACAATCTTGAAGGCAAGGACTAAGCCAAACTCACACCATCTCTCTTTCTGCCTCTCCCATCAACATCTTTTTTATATTCCAAGCAGGATAGAGTATTTGTTAATGGATCTACAAGACCTTCTTTCCCCTCTTTTTCCCAGCAGTGACACAGTTGCATTCAGTCCTCTGTGTTTACTAAAATGCACTTAATGTTGTACTTGGTATTATAAGACAAAGAAGTTCCACAATTGAAAAGAAGATTTGCTTGGGGCTCAATATTAGTTCCAAAAAAAATCGATGAAGCCAAGCATTCCTGATAGTCCTAGCTGGTGTAATCTGCAACAGAGAAAAAATATATTCCCTACCATATAAAACAGAGAATAGCAAAAGGCAGGTTCTTTTTTAGCCAGGTGCTTTTTACTATGGTAAGGTCAGGTTATGCTGTTGACAAAGATGAGACATCTGCTTCCCTAATAAGATTGATGTATACCTCTACCCTAGATGCAGCATGTAAACTATTCATGCTTAACTCATATTTGAAGGTTGACAATTCTTCTTTCTCTCCCACTTCAAACTATCAAAGTTAGCTGTTGTAGGTTGGAAAGGATAAAACCGTTCCTCCCCACCACTACCTGACGGGACTGTCCGCGGTCCCGCGCAGTCGCGCCCGTGGAGACCGCGTCGGGAACGGAGCCGCCGCGCGCACCAGGAGCCACTGGGGGCTGCGGGTGATGGCGCAATGATGGCCAGCGGCAGCGGGTGAGCCGGCGGCGGCGGCGCTGGGAGAGGCCAGCGGTGGTCCGGGCTGGGCCAGCCAGCGCGGGCCCAGCGGACCGCCA
>VYZS01065327.1:1674-13689 GCA_013400695.1 Neodrepanis coruscans
GATTTGGAATTGATTCTTAAATCTATCTTAGGTTTTTATGCTGGCCTATCTTCATCACAGAAGGTATTTCCTAGGAAGAATAAAGGCAGGGAGGAGATCAGAAATGCAGATAAATAATCTACTGAAATTACCTTTCCTTTTAAGTGTGGCCAAGTGGAAGAATAAACTAAGCGAAAATTTTTCAAATGAAAATCAGAGCTATCTGAGCAATCTCTTTCTATGCTGAAAAGCCTGTTACCTAAAAATACTTAAACACAGTAATAGATTTTTTTTCCTGCCGTTCTGTGTGTGAGACAGCACAAGCTTAAGTCAACTCTCAAGAGCACTTTATTCAGGGAATTTTGGATTTATCAAATTGTTTTCATGGTCTTAAATCTGACTTTGTTCAAATCAATTTTGTTTAGTTTCTTCTTTTTCTCTAATCAGGTCAGAAAGTAGTTCTAAAATGCTTAGTTACATCTTCTATTTATTTTAGACTCCTTATCTTTTCACTTGTCCCATAGCTACTTAATATAGTATTTCTAGGAAATATTCCAAATCTTCAAAATGTCATCAAGATATATTTTTCCTCTGGATTATCTCTACGGCATTAAAATATAACTTGGTTATCATTCAGTATCAAAAGCTAATCCAGTTAAAATAATAAAAGTAATGGACTAGCAGTGCAACATAATTTGATTTGTTTATATGCTTTTTTTAAAAATTAAAAGTGATGGTGTATTTGGCTTAGATGAATTTAAGTCCCATGGACTGCACACTTGAAAAAATGAGGTAACCTCTTCTATGCCATTAGTGAATCATTTTAATACATCAGATAATTAAAAGCTGCTTTAATACTTTTCAAGGGAATTAAATAATGATCTTCTAAAAGGAGAAAAGAATCTCCATCCTTTTGACAGCTTTCAGTGTAAAACCTGGGCTACTTGAGTAACATTTCTGTTTAGCAAAGAGCAGTAAAACTGAAAGCAATTTAGACACGGCAATGGAAAGAATTTTCCATGTTCCTGGCTGCCAGGTCACTGATTCCCCTACTGGCTAAAGGATAATTAATATATTAACACAATAACCATAAGAATGAAAGAGATACTAGTAATATCCCTACACACTGCCTTCACACATGGCAGTAACATATGAAGAGCTCAGCTATTGAAAAAATTACTATTAGAGTACCTCCTTTAGCAGACACCAGAATTTACTCCTTGGTTGAGTGTTCTCCTCCTTGCAGTTTTTCTGACATGAAAGCAGATGGGAAGTTCCCTTGCAGTTAAGGCATTCTTAACAGTACCTTTGATGTGATTTTCTGCTGTCCAGAGGAGGATGAGTTCATTCTGCACAAATCAGTTAAAACAACATGGAACAATTGAGCATAAAGTTACTCAAGATATAGCATCATTACTTCTGCTGCTTTTGTAACAAATGTACCTAATTTAGAAACCACAAAAAGCTGTATTTTTTCAGTATCCAAAGTCCGTTCCATGAACACTTGACAACTTTCTAATAATGCTCAGTCAACATGGAACATCCTTTAATAGCTTTTCTGTAAACTAGCTATCAAGGCTTTTTTTTCATGTTTGTATGATAATATACAATTAGACAAGAACGAATTAAAGTTGAGAAAGAAGTCTAGGAAGGGGAGACTATAAGGAAGCTATACACCCATACACTGATTTACTACTGGAAAATTTCTCTGTGACACTTTGTAAGTAGCTTTTACTGAAAGGGTTAATGGGGTTAGCCAAAGTTGGAGTTTTAAAATCCTATATGAAAGAATTGCAGAAATATGCTGTGTTGAAACCTAGCTACTGTATCACACCTTTAATTTAGAGACGTAAAATGTAAAAAGCTAACAAGATCTGCCTATTTTATATTTACAAATAGGATTGATTTTACTCTGTTTTCTCAGACACAATCCCAAACTGAGTGGCTCCTTTGATACATTTTATGAATTCCAGAGATCATCTCTGCTTGTTTCAAATTTCTTTTTGTGCTTCTACCAGTCTTTTTATTGGGAAAATAAAGAAAGGTGTTTTTTTTTTCCCCCTCTCAGGTCCTTAATGTAGACAAAGGCCTTTTATTAAATTTCTTAGAATTTAAACCAGCTGCAGTATTAATGTTCTAAATGACAACTGCTGCAGCAGTGGCCGTATCATGCAGGCTGTTAAAATACATTTAAATGATACTATATATGTTAAGATCCCAAGGAGAAACTATGGCATGTTGGATCACAGAGCGCTTCTAATTCCCCTCCCAAATCCCACAAAAAACCAAAACCCCCTCCCCTCTCCACACCCCCAACTCCATACAGCTTTATGGAGCTGTCCCAGAGGTCCTGAATTAATAATATATAGCATGTGCACAACAATGATAGATGGAAAAGGAATGGCTTATGTCTCTGCTAAACACCACATTGTAAAAGTTCTACCAATACATGTTTGTGACACAGGTCTTATTTCTCTTGCTTTCTTGAAGGTAGCTAATCTCTTGGGTAGATAAAGAAGGTGGTAGCTTCTGAGGTTTTGGATTTAAGAACCCTGGATGGCATACTTAGTGACATGGTTTAGATGATGGGATGGTGTTGGTAGGTTGATAAGTTAGGTAATAGGTTGGACTTGATGATCTCTACGGTCTTTTCCAACTTTGTTAATTCTGTGTTAACCCTGTAGCATACTCATACTTTGAAGGGAAGTATTAAAGCACCATTAAATTTTAAAATACAGTTCAGAAGCATTAAGTTTTCTAATGCCCTGCACTTCTTGATACAAATGATTAAATTTCCGATTAAGAGAAACAAAAAAACCCAAAGAACAAAACAAGTGCAAATCACCCAGGAGTTTGAGTGGGAGATAGGGATCATAGTGAGTCAGTCTCTATTAGTCTGTAGCTGAAAAGTGACAGCTGCTTTGTCCCAAAGGCTGTTTTGCATTTAAAAGTGAAGATTTTATAGACAACACAGGAACAATCTCCTTTCCAGTTCATATTCAGCTCATTGAAAGAGTCTTGTAAATGGAGAGAAACAAATTAGGGAAGGACTTCAAGTTTTTTACATTCCTCTTCATTGCAGATAAGACAAAATGTCACAATTTTTAATAGTGATCTGAATACAAATAATTTCAAGTTGATAATCTCAATGTCACCTCTTCAAAATGTTCTACAAAGTTACTTCAAATGGAAATGTACCATGAAATCGGGCAATTGTAAGAGAATCATAGAATGGTAAGGGAAGGGACCTCAAAGATCATCCAGTTCCAATCTCCTGGTCCATGGGCAGGGATGCCCTTCTCTAGATCAGGTTGCTCAGGGCTCCATCCAACCTGGCCTTGAACACTTCCAGGGACAGGGCAACCACAACTTCTCTGGGAAATCTGTTCCAGTGCTTCATCACCTTCTGAGTAAAGAATTTCTTCCTAACCTTCTCATCTACACCTGCCCTTTTGCAGTTTTAAAGCATTGCCGCTTGTCCTGTCACTATCTGTCTATATAAAAAAATAACTCTCCTTCGTTTATCAGTCCTCTTAAGTTACTGGAAGGCTTCAATGAGGTTTCCCCAGAGCCTTTTCTCCAGGCTGAAAAACACCAGCTCTTTCAGTCTGTTGCACAGGAGAGGGGCTCCATCCCTCTCATTATCTTTGTGCCCTTCCTCTGGATCCACTCAAACAGGTCCACATCTCTCTTGCATTGAGGACCATTGAGATCTAGACACAGTACTACAGGTGGGGTCTCACAAGGGCAGAGCAGAGAAGAAGAATCATCTCCCTTGACCTGCTGCCCAATCCTTTGATACAGATCAGGGTGCAGTTGACCTTTTGGGCTACAAGTGCACTCTGCTGAATTATGTTTAGCTTGTCATCTATGAGACTCTCCAAGTCCTCCACATAGCTGCTCTCAGTGAATTCTTCTCCAAGTCTGGACTCATGTCTGTGATCACTCCAGTGCCAATACAGCACCTTCCACTTTGAACTGTTGAATTTCATTAAGTTCTTGTGGGCCAGGTTCCTCTGGATGGCATCCATTCTTGCTGTTGTTTCTTCTGTCGTTGTTTTCTTGACTGCTCATATTCATGTCATCTGCAAACTTGCTGAGGGTGCACTCGATCTCACTGACAGTAATGAAGGTCTTCTAGAGTACTGATGTCAAGACAGAGCCCTGGGGGACACTAGTCATCACTAGCCTCCATCTGGACATAGAGTCATTGACCACAGAGCTCTGACTGTGTCCATCCAGCCAGTTCCTTATGCACTGGATAGTCCATCCATCAAATCCATGTCTCTCTAATACGGAGATAAGAATGTCATGTGGGACAGTATTGAAGGCCTTACAGAATTCTAGATAGATGACATCTGTCAAGTCTTCCCTTGTCGACCATTGTTATCCCTTCATCATAGGTGGCCAGCAGACTGGTCAGGCAAAATTTGCTGCTCTTAGTAAAGCGATACAGGCTGTCTTGGATCACCTCCATAATGTTTATTCCTAAAATGTTAAAATGGGAACTTTTAACATTGTTACAATAACTTTTGTTTAATATTAAATACCACTTACACGTCAATCTGCAATAAGTAGAATAAACACATATTACTTGCAGAACCAGGCAACCTAAAAGTGTCTTCACCAGGAAACTATGAAAGACTAAACTACCCAACTATTCAATATGTCGAAGGTCATTCCTAAATCTGTCATCAATGTCTGACTTAATATGAATGGGTATTCTCAAACTAATGTTTCATCAAAACCTTCATGTGTAGCAGAAATGGTTCACCAGGCTGGATTTGTGTTTGAACAGAAGTTGCATTATTAATCAGCTACTGCAAGCAGTAGATTTTCATAGCCTATTTTAGAGAAGTTGAGCTATTCTGAGATGAGGACCTTAGGCTCTCAGCTGAGCTATCATATAGGTGGGAACCTGAAAGCGCAGTGAGCGGAAGGCTTTTGGCACTATGGAATGGGATGTGCAGGCCTAAAACTCCCTCATCTTAAAAAGACTGTAGAACCCCATTCTAAAACCTGTACAGCACAGCTGAGTGAGTCTGGACTGAAAACTGTATAGGGGGCTGCATCACAGTAGCCATTTGCTGTGTCCTCTCACAAACAGATCATGGAGTTGAAAGAATAATTTTTCTTTCATGGAAAATCTGAAGCAATGCACCAAAATATTGTATGTTTTGAGACAAAAGCAATTTCTTTTATGTATGTAGAAGTGAAAATTCTATTTTTTTCTTCTGATATTAAAACTGACATTTGTATCAGTGATAGAGATTTCTACTAATGTAGCAGCTTGAAAAGTTGTTGTTTCATATCAGTCCACCAATGAGTCTCTTGATTCTGTGTTTGAGATTAATCATGAAGAAAAGATTCTTCTGACTGCACAGGTAACAAGCAGAGATGTACAGAAGCTAGGCATGTAGAACAGAGAGATGTCTGTAACAGCAGTCTGTCATTTATACATAAGTAATATAGAAACTCGTGGTGTTTTACACTAGTTTCTTACAGTCTGTATGGAATGACACTTCATACTGAGCAAGAACTGCTGGAAATTGGCTAGTAGATTTTTCTTGCTCATTATGGACAAATCTATTTTTGCTGAAGATCAATATGAGAAAGCAATGCCAGCAAGCATTAAAGTGTAATAGAAAGCAAGCGTGAATGACCCTTCAGGCTTGCAGACAATAAAATAATGCATACTTATACAAACCTGATCTCCTGAGCTTGCTCATCCACAACTGAGACTGTGTAACTTCTCTAACAGGTTGTAAGTGTCTTTCTAATTACATTTTTATAGTGTCACATCCATATCAGCTTAACTTGAAATTCAGTATTCCCTTTGTTTTCCCTTTTCCACCCTGTAAACTGTTATCTGCCACAGTACTGAAGTACTGGGCTTCCTAGGAGAACTCAATTACCTGCAGAGGTAGATATGCTAAATGGCAGTGCAAGAATGATTTGTCAAAGCAGATTTGAAAGCTGACATCTGATACTACCTGCAGCACTGTCAAGAGAGGAACATTGTCAACAAGCTGTTAAAAATGACATCTAAGGGCTGAACAAAGTAGATGAAACTTCAAGAAAATCTCTTGGTTCTTAATGATTGCCTAATTTAATTGGCATAGTTTTTTTGCATTTTTTAACAGAACAAAATGAGATTTTAATGTAATCTCACTAAGGTTGGTTTCAACTACATATATTAATTTACTATGACTTTCTTGGTTAGAAGAACTCAAACTCATTAAATTCTTTTGATTAAGCTATTTTAGACAAAGTCCAAAAACCTTCCAGCTGCATGTAAACTTTTGGTTATGTTGATGTATACTTAGCTGAGAATCTATACAAGTGTTGTGGTTTTGAAACCTGGGATTGTGAGAGCTGTGTGTTGTATCTTTTGATTTTTTTCATCTGGTTTTCTGTTTCTTTCTTTTTTACTCTTTGGAGCCATGACCCTGTGGGGCTGCTGGCCTGCCTCTGGCTGCGGCCGGCCTTCTGGCGCTGCCGGGGTTGGGACGCGTCGAGTTCAGCAGGTCCGGGCTGGCACAGCTGCGGCACCGGGGTGCATTTCGGGTCGCCGGGACACGCTTGGCGATGACTCGGACAGCGCCACTTGCGACTTTCTGGGATGACAACACAGTGCCTGGGAGTCCCTGAACGACTTCAGCCGCTGCATCTGTGACGGAAGCCCCGTGCACTGGTGGGGTGGGGCGTGAAGCCACAGGGGACGTGCATGGAAGACATGGGATCATTTGGACAATGTGGCCAGCAGAGAAGGGGTGGAACAGCTTTTGATTGATGGGGGAGGGGAGAGGGATGACGGCGCGGTTTTTGAAAGGGCATGGGAATTTCTTTGTTTGCTGTGGTTCGAGACGGCCAACTGAGAGGACAGAATGGCTATATGGACACGTTTGGTTTTTTTTTTCCTTTTCTATTTTCCTTCCAATAGCAGTGTCTGAGTTTCTTTCATTTTTTGGGAGGGGGAAGGGTAGCTGAGGCTGGTTTTTTTTTTTTTGGTCCTTGTTCAAGTTTTCTGTTGTAGTTTGTTTTTTTTTTCCCCACAGGGGGAGGGAACGGGCACTCTTTTTTTCCCCTCCCCCCCCCCGCTTTTTCCTTCCTGTTTTATATTTTAATAGATTCTGTAGAATCTAATTCTCTAATGAGTTCTCGTCCAGATTCTGGTGGGTAATTGAGCTTTGTCTGCCATTCTAAACCTGCACAAGAAGACTGTGGAAAGACCAACTAACTTATTTTATTTATTATGCTGAAATTCAAATTCTATAATCAAGTATTGAAAACTTCTTATATTTTGGACATACCACTCTGTAAGCTTTTCAGCCATTCATGCATTTGTGATATCAAGCTCTGTGATTGTTGCAGTAAAAGTGAGACAATGCTAAGCAAATTTCTTTGGTTACATAGCTTTTTAAAGGCCTAATCAGCTTCCAGTTTCATGTTGATTCTTGATGAATTAAAAAATGGTAAAAGAAGACAGTAGTTTAATTTTGTTGGATTAGATGTTGAGGGATTTGCAATACAGTGCATTTTTGCTTTCAAGCAATCACTTGAAATATGGTTTTATACACTTGACTTCATTACTAGAAGACATTTTGGGTCAGGAGTAATCTTGAAATTCTCTTACATCATTGAAATTTGATAATTTCCCTCCAAGATTTATGCACTGACCACATGTAAGCTTTATGGAACCATGAGGACTGGGATGGAAAGTTTATATAGATTCAAAGAGCTGTTCTGTACTGAGTTTAGAGGGGACTTTGCTGACCGTTCTTTTGTGTCAATTTTGGTATGGTATATACCACTGACAAAATGCAAATCCAGTTTAAAGTTAGAAATATCACAGTAGTTTGTTATGTATCCATTCATCCTTAAAACTTTAGAGTGACTAGACATCTCGAATTACAGTTACTAGACAGCTTTTCATTTTGGTGTTTTCTCTTGAACAGTGATTTTTTTTATACAATATTGCAAAGTCTAACAAATGCCACTTTAAATTTTTATAGAGAATTTTCTGCTTGTGAAAGTGAAATTCCGGAAGTATTTCTTCCAACAAAGAATTGCATTGATATGAGGTCAAGCTACTTGAGAAGGCCTAAAGAAATTTACCCTTCCCTTTGTCTACAAAAATATAGCCATAAACATTAGCTCCCAGGCTTCCACAGCAGACCATCTTTAGGCAACAAAGAAGTATTTTAATCAGAATTTTGAGCCTCAGCTTTCAAAGTTAATTAATAGAAAAGTCTAAAACACAGGTTTTTATATTTTGAAGTCTACTGTCAAGCATCACTCTAAATAAAACTCCTTTGTAAACCGTATGTTTTAAACAACAACCTGCACCTTACCTGGAAAGTACAGGACATACCATACTCAGAATAATTCAATGTTTCTTGAGTAACTCAGATAACTCAAGTAATGAAATCACCTATACACCCCTCTGATAATAAGACAAAAGAGCTGTTGAGAAGAGATGAGGAATGAATTTCTTTCTCATCTTCGTTGTGTAGAATGACAATATCGGAGTGTTATTGGTGTTTATTTGCTTTATAGAAAAGTTGAGTTTCCTATATGTAAAAATTCTGTGGTTTGTACTGCTTTGTTCATTTCGCAACACACATAAAGTGGCATTTTTACTGCCTTTTAGTTCTTTTTGATCAGGGCCAAATGGCTTAAACAGAATTTCAAATTCAGGTATGTAATTGTTCAGAAACCATGTCTTTGTCTAGAAGTTTAATGTAACAGAGGTATGGCAAGGATTCAAGTATCTCTCCTAAATACCTGCTATGCAATTTCTGGAAATGGGAAATAGACTCAAAATGGAGCATTCTCTGAAAGACAATTAACTTGATGTGATCACCAGTTCTCCATGTTCTCTTTTTGGTATGGCTGATTTGTTAATGCACTGATAGAGAAATTACTGTTGAACTGATGTCAGAGAGAAGGATGGCAAGCCAGGGATGTCACTAATTTGGAGAAATGTTTTAGGTATTTTCAATGAATGATACAGGGCTGTGTGCAGCACTCAAACACGGTTCAGAATTGCTATTCCCAAGCATTGTGTTAACTCTCAAATCACTAAAAGTCTGAATGCTGATGTCCAGACTGCTGTATCAACAAAAGCAGAGATATCTGTCTGTGCTCTGAAAGGCCATGCATAAGTAGCAAAGGTAACAAGTTGACTCCATCTTTGAATCATTGTGGTGTATCTTCAAATAGTGTTAGGTATTGTATAACACTGAGATAGTTAAAAGAGGTTGTATAGATATGGACCTTAGCTTCTTTTGGATAATTCCTGAAATGAAAAATACCAGTAATAATTGGGGGATAATTCCCAGTTTCATAGAGATGTGGATAACCTTCAGGATAATATGTTTAATAAGTCTATGGGTATGTTAAATATATTAGTGTCCTAATAAAATATTACTAAGATTTCAGCAGTGATCTGTAATTTTCATTCTTTGAATCTTCTTGTTTTATTTCTCAGGCTCATATTGATAAGAAAATTATGCCTTTATGATCTTAATTTCTCAATTCAGATTTCATGCATTTTTGTTGGCAGAACATATCAATGGACATGTAAGACACACAGAAAAATGCTAAGACTTAGAATTTTAGAAGAGAAGATTGTTCATTAACTTTTCAGCTTTTTGTAGCCTTCCAAACAAAAAACTCAGAAAACAACAAAATGCAGCAAACTATGAAGACTCTAGTTGGCAACAGCATTTGTAAACGATAATTGTTAAAATGCCAGGAGTGTGTCTAGATTTCTGGTTTGATGATATTTTACTATACTACACAAACTCCAGTTGGTGTTTGCTTTTCCTATTGCTCATTCCTCTTTGTCTTTAATTAGACATTGGTCTTACAGGGCATTTTTCTTCCTGCTTCCATCTTGCAATGTTTAGAACACAATTTAGCCCCTTTTTCCCCATCTTGTATTCTACTAGTGATATAAGCCATATAGGAAGATGGTATGAGAGAGAGCTTGATAGGTAAAATTAGGTAAAAATTCAAAAAACCTTATGGTTAGCTTGAGCTCTTCTTGAATGACAGAGAGACACCTTTCTGCTAAATCAGTCTTGACTGAACACTTCCAACAGGCTGTGAATGTTCTGATGTTTGACAGATCCTGTTTAAGGTTACCTTCATGAGAGTATGGTTCACTATCAACTGATCCACCCCTGAAACTGAATCTTAAAGCTTTCTGCAAGTACTATGCTACACTCTTATCATGCAGGAGGAAAATAGTCTGTTGTTCATTCTGACTGTGAAATGAGCCAGTGCTATGTGATTACCCTTCAGTCTGACTCCAGGAAGTAACATGAACCTTATTATTGTGAGTTGTTTGGTTTCCCTGTATAGGTACACACTATTTTCACAGGCTTTCTGAAGTGTTGCTGTAATTGCTAATTTGGTTTTTCTTTTCATATAACACCGTATGCTGCATTTGAGAGATTTGTTCGTAACTTGTTTTCACACAGACTAAGTCCTGAATCACACACATATTGTCTTGCTGTAATTTCCTTTGACAGTCAGGAAAGCCTGCTACAGTTATGGATGCATTAAAAGGCAGACTTGTGAAAACCAGTAAACAGAATCTATATAGCCTAACAAAGGTGGAATAATAACAGATGTGTAAATGAACTTGTGATAGTTTCCCATTTGTGTCAGTTCACACAGTGAAATAATAAATGTTCATCCAAGAAAGGAATTAAAAATGCTTTAAGTAAAATGTTTCAATTTTCTTGGGAAAAGAAGTGATATAGTAGTGGCACTGGGAGAAAATCATTGTTTCCATTAAAAAAAATATAAAAAACTCCTCCAAAAAAATTGTTCTCATAAATTTACAGGAAGATGAGTGTTTGTGGACAAGAATACCAAAAATGATAAGGAAATCTTAGAAAAAATGTTTGTTCAAAGTTTTAAGTCAATTTCAATCAGCAGAGTGAGATTTCTGTGTTTGAGAGCTCATTGTATGTCTGTCTCTGATGGAGACGTATAGAAAAATAAAGGACATATCCAAGGCTAGGCACTGTCAGAGATGGGACCTCAGGCCAGGCTTATATCCATTCTGACAATACTCACATTCCTATAGCCCTCCTATCTTCTACCATTCATTGTGTAGACACAAGCTATTTTCTTTAAGTCAAGTCAATACCTTGGCCATTATCAAAACAACTTGATGAGCCAAAAAGTCATTTTATGCTGTCTTTTCAAACTTAGAGAAATAAATTCAATAAAAAAGCCTCAAATCTTTTGGGAGAAGTGACAGTCTAATCATTAAGCAATATGTTCATTATGAAGCCCTATAACATGTCTCCCTGGGCACAGGAGGAGATATATCTGGCTATTGAGCTTTCTTTTCTTCACAGATTTAGTCAATACCTGTATAGGCAGAATGAAAGTGTTAATTATTTTCAGACTTACTTTGTAAACAGGGTGTGCATGGTAAAGATAAGAGTAAAATTATCAGCGGAAGTGATGTCGATATGATTGCCATATATGCAGTGATAATTTTCTCTGCGTAGTGTTTTAGCTTCCTTAAATTCACAGAAAGTTCAGNCCCTTCTTGCTCCTTCTCTAAAGAGAGCCTTTTCTTCATCTCAAGTGTTAAACTTCCAGCTTATGAAATTCTCTGTTAAAATTGAGACTGCTGTCAATGGCTTCGAATAGATCACAAGGCTGATTTGTATGGAGATGCAAGTCCCACAAGTAATGAGCTGGCCGAAGGTAAGCGAGAAGGCAAGCTCCAAATTGCTTCAGAACTGACCCTCTGGGAGGTGCATTCATGATATTACTGATTACTTTCTTAGAAGGACAGTGAGTGCTTGGTGCATAAGGGTTGGAACAAAGGTGACTGAGGACTTTCTTTGCCCCCTTTCCTCACTGCACTCCCCTGAGATCCATAGGGAGTGTACCAAGATGTCTCAGCTGAAAAGTGGTTGTAGCGCAAGATTCTAAGTCACAATTATTATGACGCAGTTATTAAAACTATTAGTGATGCCTCTGCTCAAATTAAGGTGCAAA
>VYZS01065327.1:30985-47684 GCA_013400695.1 Neodrepanis coruscans
CACTAAATACTAAATATTGTGTTACACATGAAAATTGAATATACATTAAAAGGTTTCGTTTTCATCTTTTACTGTGAAAAAAATAAAATTAGGAAGCTGAAACTGAGGCTTTGCATTATCAATTTCCAGTAGGTTATCTGTTTAAACAAAACCGAGATTGTTGCATTTTAATGTTACAGAATTTCTAGCATATTTGTTTTTGTGACTCACTATATCAAACACACAAGAGAAAGATAACACAGTGTGTAAAGGACACTACTAGTAATCAGGGGCTTCAGTGATGCTGTAACTAAAACTTGCAGTTGCTGGGAGATGCTGGATGATGCTATTGCAGGCTTGCTGTTTCTTTTATCTACCCATAGCAGCAGTGTTCTTTTGAAAAGAGGTACTTAATGTCATCAGTGGTCACTTGACAAACTCTGCTCTGCATGAATCTCAGAGTCAGTTTTAGGAACAGCAGGTTAAATGTGCACATTTGCACAAGTAAATGGATGGCGTTGGCCTTCCAGAATTCCTGCAGGCTGAAGGTGTTTACATCCTACTTTAACTCAAGGAACTCTCGTCACCAGAAGTTTCCTACATTGGTTTATTTGGGAAATGTCTTAATCAGACATCCTTATTTCATTTTCCTGACAATAGTTGGCTGCTTTCCCTTACTCATGAAAATACATAGTCACTGAAAAATTGTGGAATAGAAATAATCAAGAATGACTTCTGGCTGGAATGACACTGCATTTACAGCTCAATTTAATAAATGAAATGACAATTTAGAAAGCTGAAAAGAACATCTTCTATAATAATATATGTTCTTACAAGATAGCTTTAAAAGTGTCTGCCCAGCTGGGGAAAATATATTTGTAACAATGCAGGGCTGCCTTCCCAAAAATATACCTGTGGAATTTCTATCACAGTACAGGAACAGATGAAGCAGAATGATCTCATTCTGCTTTTAGGTATAGACTCTCAAGATCTCAACTTTCCCACTCATTTATTAAAAGTTATCATGTGTAAGGGAATTAATTTTTATTTTAAATGTTTTTTTAATAATTTCCCAGATACTAGATGGCTAGCATTACAGTTTGTTTAATTTGCTTTATTTCACTAAAATATGGTTCCTCATTTGCACACTCATCAGAAAATTATGTCCATGTTTTAGAAGACCTATACGTATGAGAAAGTTGTAACACTGCCCAGTACTTGGAATTGGTATTAGTTTAGACTGGTTTAGACTGTGTACTGTAAAATTCTCAATGACAACAAGCATCTGGTGGTCCTGATTCTGATGTAACTTATGCCGGTTCCTTACCAGCTCCTTGACTTGAGTAGAATAACTTCTGATTTATACCATTATGATATCAGTTTTATGGATTCTGTGGGTTATCTTAGTTTAATTAAATTAAAATTAAATTAATTAAAACAAGTTTTGAAATATTTTATCAGAATACTACACGGTACAGTGTAGTAGACAGATATATATATATATATATCTGTATATAGACAGATAATTTGTGTACATTAGAAATTCCTTCTCGTACAGTGTGTGTGCATACAAGAACATGCAGTTCAGATGACTTAATCTTATGTTAGTGAAAGTGAACAAAATTTATCCTGTTGCAGCTTTCAAGGTTTTGTATTTTCAAGTATTTCTCCATAAGCTAGTGGTGCCATTTTTTCTTAAGGACATATTTTTCTTAAGTATTCCATTATACTTTCAGTAGTTGCACATGTAATAGAAAATTAAATCAATTAAGTAAGATCTGGAATCACTTAGAATCTGGTGGAAGTATTAAAATCACAGTTTTCCTTTTTTTTTTTTTTTAATAATATCTGCATGTAGTTTTGTGATGTAAAGAAAATCTGATTCTAACCGGATTATATAATTCAGTAGTGGTTTCCATTTAAGATGGGAGGACTGACCAAGGATAAAGCTGATGTTGGCACAAATGGAATAGTCTTGCCATACATATGATAATCCAGGAATATAAAATTACTACCAAATGGGCAGGATGCTTGCAGAGAATCTGAAAAAAACAAGTTTGAGTCATCACCTTCTCTAAGCTAAATCAGCGATGAACCCTGTTCTCTGCATTTTGAGTGAATGTTTGCTTCTGTGATATGGTCACTGATATACTCTGAAAATGCAGATGGTCTGAGCTTCACGTAAAAAGACAATGGGAAAGTCTCTGAGATCTCAGAAATCTCCCAGAAGGGTTCCAGGCCTCCTGAGTACACAGGGAAGTTCATGGGGCTCACTGAATGTTCAGTCCATGGAGCCCACTCCGTCCCTGTTTGCTGCAGTTGTGAAAACTCAGAAGTAAAAGGACCAAGAGAGTAAGATAGCTTGTAACACTGCATAATACTGAAATTCAAAGGGATGATGAAAAATTTGCTTTTCTTCTACACTCCTATCTTCTAAAGCAGAAAAACAGAAAATTCAGTCTACCTTTGTGACAGCATTTTGTCCTAGTCATTAATTAATCAGTGTGGAGATCTTTCCCACTCCTTTGTATTTTTCAGAGTCATGATCTGTATATCTGGCAGATGCCAGAATAATGGGTTTTAATTAAAGGATTCTGGAAATTTATAGGCAAAGTTAGACTCTGTCATGATAAAAGGAGAGTGGCTTTGCCCAACACTTCAAGGGAAAGGCTTAGAATTAAAACCTTAACAAGGGGAGATTTTTCTCTACCCATAATATTTTATTTCTCTGTCAGAGCCCTGGGAATTCAAAACCTTTATAGATCTAATCAGTCTTCCAGAGTCCTAAGCACAGGGTACATTCACTGGACAGATTCATTGATTAGAGGGTGTGTTCAATATTCCTTGTTAAGGTGGCTTTTATCAACAGAAGCTGGGGACCTCTTCATTGAATTTCCCTAGAGTATTATTCCGTTGCTGGTGAAACTGGTAGTACCTTTCTATAAGGATTTACTGTAAAACAGTTACAGAATAACACTTTTTATTAAAACAAATTTGTGACAATTTGTGGGTTTGTGGATAATTGGGGATAAATTCTTTCTACAAAGACACAGTTAAAAGCTGCATAAGAAAAGACATAAGCACAAGTAAAGCAAAACAGTCTATTAAGAATATTACTAAGAAAAGCAAAATGTTAGTTCTAAAGCAAGCAGTTGCCATGCATAAGTTACAGCTTATCTCACCCTAGCATCTCAGTGTTAGTGGGGAGTGAAGAAGAGACAGGCCTGTTGGCTGCTCCTGTGATTTTGATGGAAAAACTTCTCTCCCAAATACATCTCCAACTTCTAGCTCTTTATATACTATTTCTTTTGGGTTATTTTTAGAAGATTTGTGACTTTTGTGTGACTTAGACAATTGGCTAATAGAAGTTCATTGTTTCTTGATGTTTAGCTGGCTGGGTCAAAATGTTATGATAGTTCCATCCTGGTGCCTGTGTTTATAGAAGTATGGCTGAATACCTTCTCATCCCCCCAGGCTTCAAGATGCCAGGTGTTTTATCAGTGTTTATGGAACTTTTGTGAGGGTCAGTGTGAGCTGATGAGTGCCAGATGAAGTCCTTTCTTCTGTAAATCTTGTTTTAACTCCTGTTTCTTCAGTATCTCACAGACTCATTTCTTCATACTGTTATGATTCAATTAGAAAAGCTAGGAAATGACAAACAAGTGGTTAAAAACTTCCACTAACTGCCCATTGAAAAGAAAGATCTGTATAATTTTTACATTAGTGTATCTTAGGCTGTCATAAAGAAAAAAATAATTGCATTAAAATATCAGCTATTACATTTAGGAAATAATCTTGCAACAAAAGAGAAGCAAACTAAAGATTCTGTGATGTAGATCCAATTTACTGTACAGTTCCTGTAAAACACATTAGGGTTTTCTTAAATTTATATTAAGGCACTTTTTTTCAACCTCAGCGTATAATGTAGCAAGAGTGTAATGCTAACTAACATCTGGGCATTATAAAATTTGGAATCTGCTTGCCACTGCATAATTTCACACAGGAAAGGGAAATCAGGAGGGATTAATTCAATCCCTTTAACTTTAAATGACAGGTCCCCTGTCAGCCAGCTTAGTTTTTACCTATGGCAGATAGCTGCAAGCAAAAAACACCTGGCAACCTTCCTTTCACAAGCCTGTAGGCTTTCTGACATCGCACTAATGTGTCCACATAAAATGGCATGTGGTAAGAAAACAAAGCCTAATGTAGCAGGAGCTTTGGTTTAGGTTATTCATGAGAAACCAGGGTTAAAAAACCCAGTTACCAGCTCCTCTATTCTTTGAAAATTTGCTGGTAGCAGGTTTTGCTTGTTTGGTTTCTGATCTTGGCAATCTCAAGCATTTTGTTATTTCATCTACTTAAAAGAGCTTTTGTTTTTATTTTTTAGAAGAAAACTCATCTATAAATTTATAACTGTAGGTATTCATAGTATCTGTCATCCTTTAAACTTTCATGTCATCATAGTGATATGAAATGCGCAATCAAGAACTCCAGGGCTAGGCATAGACATAGGAGTTTTTCCTACTTGTATATTGTCAGGAATGTCTGCTCTATTTATAAAAAGCCAAGTGGAGAGGTGAAGATAATTTCTTTCAGAATAGCCCACAGACTAGTATAAACTCTGCATAGATAAAAAGGTATCCAGATTGATAGAAACCTATTTACTCTCTGGTTAATTTACTTCTCAGTTAGGCAAAATCCTGAGTTACAGAGTGACATAAAAACACTTTTCACTGAAACAGCACATGCTTTGCTAAAACAAAAGGTCTATAGGCCATGGTAGCATTATTTTTACTGCTTAGCTGTCAGATCTACACAAGCACTCTAAACAACCTGCAGTTGGTTATGTCATGTATGTTTTGCTCACAGTGAAACATTTTTTACAGCAATAGTAGTGCTGTTCATATGGAATCAATTACGTTATTTTTTTGAAGGAAATATAGTCGTTTAGACTGAAGGAGGGGTTTTTTCCTCCTGAATATGGTTGTCGTGGTTTTACCACAAAATTTGTGATTCTGACAAGAGATGTCCGAGAGAAGCCACAGACACACCCCAAAAGGAAGAAAATACACAAATATCACAGTTTATTTCACACACACTGAAAAACCAACAATAAAGTGCAACAAAACAGATAAATTAAGCTTTCCCAGTGCCCGTGTTGGGGTGAGAACGCTCCGGAGTAGTGCTGATCTCTTTCTGGGGCTCCCGGAGAGACGCTGGGATAATTACAGAAGGCCTGCGGCTGATCTGAGAACCCACAGCAGCATGAGCCTCCACTCGGCTTTTCTGAAGAAAAACACTCAAAACAATTAGAAACTGCGAGCCCCCCCGGCCCCCTCCCCTTCCCTATAGACCCCAGGAAGGGATTTTAGTGCTGATGGAAGAGATGTAGTCTTTGAACCTGGGCAATGGCTGCTGATAATAGCCAGACTACCCGCCCCCGGGGAAAGGAAAAAAAAAAAACCACAAAGGAAAAAAAAATGACCCCCGAGGAANGGGGGGGAGGGGGGCCCCACTGCGGGGTTGCCGCGCGGCCACAGAACGGGCAACGGGGAAGCAGCGGGCAGGCCGGCCCGGCCACCGACCACGTGCACCATGCTTCCTCCCCTCTGGAAGATACTGCGCGCCGCTATGCTGAGCCGTGCTGTGCCGTGCCATGCCGCCGCTGGGGGGAAAGGGGCTACCGAAAACCACGCGGGCGGCGGTGCCGCCCGCAGCCCTCCACTGCTGGCTCCGGGCGCGCCCTCGGCCCCCTCACATGGTAGGAGAAAAGACTGTTTTTACTTTCGTTTTTCACCCTACGACAATGGTGCTTTGCTTTACAAAGGAATTCAGGTCAGCCCTGTGACTACATAGTGCAGAAGTAGAGAGCAGAGCGATCCTGTCTGATTCCCTAGGCTGTATGTTTGCGTAACTGATGGATTTGATATATAAAGGATGTTATTATGAACCTACTGAAATCAGTGAGTCAGCATATGAAGTCAGTAATTCTCAATAAGTTGCCAAATGGTCCATGGACATTAGAGCTTATCTTTTTGACATAAACATTAGAAAGGCCTTCCAGGCTCTCCTAAAGTTCAATTCTTTCAAAGCATCCTATACCATTTATTCATAAGCAATATAGGAACCCCTTTATACACATGACTGAGCTATCTAATGTGCCTCTGGTGGATGCTTCTGTAAACATTTTTCTTTAATGATATGAGTTCCTGAGAAAAATCCTTTGTCCTTCCTTTCTGAAAGATCTTCCCTGATTGGTTCTCCTGACTTAGCTCGGGTGTCCTCCTTGGCCTTATCCTCTGCCCCTGCTCTCATGCCTTGGAGTCATGTGATTTCCTTGCCACCTTGAAAGTATGTGATCTGCACTCTCTCTTCCTTCCTTGAGGATATCTTGCCCACAAGCAAGATACACTACATAAATGATGGACATAGTATCCACAAATATGAAGTTTATTTTGCCATGTTTAGTTTCAATATTTGATTTGAACAAAACAAATAAGTTGTTTGGCAAAACAAATACATGTAAATTAAACTTGTGACAGTTTAAAAATCATAGTATCCCTGACAGCAGACTTTCGTAAGACCTCCCAGTGGGACTGGAGTAGACATACTCCTACTGTAAAAGCCGGGCTTGCAGAATTGAACAGTTCTGGTAAAGATTTTAAGAAGCCAGGTTTTTCTCTCCATATATACAAGGGGAGAGTAAGAAAGAAACTTTCCTTTTATCCTGGGAGTAGGGGAAGGGCAAGGTGGAAGAAGCATAAACTTATTCTTCCAGTATTTTTTTACTTAATATTTGTATCATAGGAATATCTTGAGTTCTACCAGGCCAGGTTTCTGCTGTTATTTAGACAAAGAAAGGCGGTACCCAAATATTTACAATCTACAGTGCCTTGATATTTTGACTCTGACTTGTGGGAATTCATCTGTAGTATCTTTATATAAAGAAATATGGGTCAGTTATTGCTGCTGTATTTTTTACATGGTCATATGGGAAGATGATGAGCATACTACTCTTCTTGCTTAATGAATTTAGAAGTTTAAATAATACTCCATTACTCGGTTTACTTGTGAGATGTACTAGGTCCCTGTGAAATTTTGCTATGTAATATGGCACTGAGAAAGCTGGCAAGAGGATTTCACACTCATTTTGTTTCCAGGCTTTGATACTAGTGGTGCCTGTTTGAGTATGTTGTGGCATGGAAAAGTCCTTCTTGATTTCTTCTTGGAATTACAGGAAGCAGAAATTGGATAATTTCTTGAAACTCCTATGAATTACTTTGATGACAGAGTAGATGATATATAGAGAGCATGCAGCTATTTGAAGTTAAATTTCCCATGCACAGAACTCCATCCCCTATGTGCCTCCAATAATGAAGTGAGAGAGATGTGCATAAATTATGGTTTCCAAAAAGCATGTGAAATTCGGACGAACTTTGGGCCAATTTTTGCCCCTTTAAATGTGTCTCATTTTAAGCATACAACAGTCACAAACATTCTTGCCATAGAAGATTGCATGCAGACAAACTGAAAATCATCCAATTTTTCCATTTTCAGGTCTCAGCAACAACATTTCCTTTGATTCTCTCCTGCTCACAAGATGCCGCTTTCTGCAATAATAATTTTGCAACTTCCACCAGCAGACACACACTCTGTTGCTTAAAATCTCTCATCTAAAATCACTGACTGACAGGTCTGACAGAAACAAATAGAAGGGGGGTTGATGGATATTGTGTTTGGATTTGCTTTAAAGCGTTTTATTCCCTCTTCTCATCTTTTCTTTTTTTCTGGTTCAGCACTTATTTCTATATAATCATTACGATCACAACTTCCAGTTTGCTTGGTATGTAATCATAGGTCACTATACTAATATTATCACAGCTGTGGATATAATTCCATGTTATTTCCCTTGGCATATCACGTGCTTTTGTTTTTATATATATATATATATATGTGTGTGTGTGTGTGTGAGTGTGTATCATATTCCTTTAATTTCTTTATGAAAGAATGTTTTTCAATTTTTCTTTTGCAGGATAGACCAGCAGCTATTTTAATTCTCTTCTCAATAGGTGCACTTTTGTAGATGCCAATAGATGCCATCTGTACCCTGGCTGAAATAGTAAGAATGTTGCAGATTAAAACTACACATCAGGAAAAATACCTGAGGAAACTTGGGCAGATCTCCTTTTTTAATCCACTGGTTTCTTGTTCTACCCCAAGCTGGACAGACAACAAAGATACTTAGCTTCAGAATTTGACCCCTCTGTGCATTGGTTTAGAGTTCACACTTAAGGAATGACTTCACAGTTGTTAATATTTGTCCACTTTTTACAGCTACTTTGCTCCAGATCATAGAAAAGCTTGCTAGATAGCCTTATCTCTAAAATGAACATTTTTTTTATTTTTATTTGCTGATATCCTTTATTAATGAAATATATTTGTATCAGAGATACTTTATATTGAATTTAAACTCTAGTGCTAGCTTGGTATGTGAGGCATAAACCAGTCATTCTTAGGCTGAACTAGGTCAAGTAAATAGATTTTTTTTGTGCACAGTTGCCAAAACTGTAAAAATACACATAATATAAAAAAAATGAGTGAGACCTAGTAGTAGTATCAGCTAATTGCTTAACAATTTTATTGTAACAGCTGGTGAAACACCTTACCTGGAATTAAGTGTCTCCATTTTGGAGATGGAGGAACTGAGGCAGAGAGCATTTAACTGGTTTCTTCAAGATGACAGAATTAATCAATGATAAGAATTGAATGCAGGTGTCATCCATTACAAGGGTCTGGCTCTATATTACTGGGATTCCTAAGAGGTGAAATCTGCCATAGAATGAAAAGGAAATCTTGTAATTTTCTGATGCTTGGAGGTAATAACGGGCTTAGCACCTCTGTGAGAGAAAGAAGAAAGGAACTGGAGCGTGCACCTTGAGCCATTACAAGAAGATTCTCTTCACTGTTACTATGTATTCATGGAAAAATTGCAGTTTTCTAAGTGTTCATTTGTGAGTCTGTTTGTGTGTTATGTCATATAACATAACATGTTCGTAATATGTTCTTCCTTGTCAATCCTCCAGCAAAAATCAGGAGTAGCATGAGGGTTGTCATGCTTGTGAGTTGCTTCCCTTCAAATTGCCAGCAATGAGTAAGTTAAACTCATGTATTTTTCATTGCTGTTACACTGATGGATTACCTTCTGCTCCTTATTTCAGAAAGAGGTTGGGTTTTTCCTATATGTTTAATAGCAGCAAGCATACCATATGTAACAAAATAAGTATTATTCTTTACCATCATCATCAGGATGAATCTGTGAATTTTATATTTGTGAAATAGGATTTAATTGTGATTTGAAATAGTGCATCCTTTCTTGTGGGAGAGGGGAGACTGTAGAGGAAGCTCTTGGAGAGGCTTGGTAGTCTGCTTTTTTTTCCCTTCCTGCTTTTCTTCTGTTCTAAGGCATGTCATGTCTGCTTTTTAAATTTTAAGAATCATTTACTGCTCAAGGTGGTAGAAGTTTGGTTTTAAAACCTAGAGGTAAGAGGCTAGGAAGATGTAGCAGTGGGTTTATGCCATTCTGTCAAAATCAGGTGTATAGGAGATGAAATGGAAGAATAAGCCACCAAGACACTTTCCTTGAGGCCTACTGAAGTGGGAAAGTCTGTTTGCCCCATGGCAGATTCTTTTTCAATCTTCTTCCTTTAGGGTGGCAGATCCAGGAGTTAGACAGGTCAATATATGGAAAGGTAATAGGAATTTATAACTATGAGGAAAAGAAGAAAAGTTTGTTGATGGGGTAAGGAAGAAAGAAGTACAAAGTCTAGATAAAGACAAATTTAATATACTTTTTGAATTCTTTGAGTTTGCTGAGAGTTCACTAACATTTCATCTGTCAGCATCTGTCTTAGTCTCCTTCTAGGAGCTTTCATTGGTATGGATAGAAGTTATGTTAACAAAGATGGTAACGAGAAACCCTATGAGTATTCATAAGATAGCTTCTTCCCAGAGTGAATCTGCTATGGAAAAAAGTTGGGGGTAATTGGCTTTGCTGGAGAATTCAGAGGGAAGAGAATGTTTCACTTCCCGCAGTTGCTTTGAGATTCCCGATGGAAACCGCTCCATTATTAGCAACCCACTCAAAAAATATGACATTAGAAGCAATTTTTTGTTTAAATAGAAGAGCCATTTAAAAATAGCTCTGTATAATAGCATTCTGACACATGCATTTTTGTGTGTTTAGCTGAGAATATCCTCAGGTAGCAATTAGTAGATCTTTTAAACAATATTGATGATCAGAGTCTTCTATTTTAGTGTTCTCTTTTGGCACTGAAAATAGACACTGATGCTGATGAGTTCAGGGGATAGGAAGGACTCTAGATCATAAACTATCAGATTTAACGTGGAAATAAAACCTTAAACCAGAAACAGCAACATAAATAGTTAATTATTTTTAAATACTTTAGACTTCCATGAAACTGTATAGAAGCGCCCCAGAACAATATAGAAGTTTTTCTTCCTTTGCTAAGAAAGATGAACATTTATATTTAGTTGCTTTGGCATTTTTGCAGGGCAGTTTGAGGCCATCTTATTAGCTAAGATTGCAGTCAATTATCTGCTTTATTGAGTATTTGTTTTCATTTGAGTGATCATTGTACTCTTTGCTAGTTAATTTTCATGTGGTGAGGAAATTCATTAGAGCTCTTACTCTCCCTGCTTGCTAGAGTCTTACTCGTCTGAAACTGAAAAATCCATCTGACGTGATCTGAATTTAATCTGAGCTGTAAACAAGTGCAGCTACCTTTGCTTCATTAAAATATGGAAAATCATGTGCCTGTTTTCATTATAATTTATAATTACTTCCTTTGTTTTTTGCTGATTGATGAACATAGGGATCGGCCTTTATTCTGACATGGAAGATACAGTGTCGAATCAACAACTTTATCTAATGAAATAAATGGTGAAGATCACAGAGATTTCCAAGAAAAGACAATGTAATTTCAGTGCTAAATTACCCTTGCTGAAGAGCCTAACCTCCAGACGTTGATAGGGAATACAACTTTATGGTATATTTCTTGTTCATGTCCAGGCTTAGCTCACTAGAGGCTAGGAAAGATTGAATCTTTGCTTCGTTGTGTTGTTTAAAGAGTCAAAATCAGGCCATGGTGTAATAATTGGTAGTTTCAGAGCTGATTTTTTAGTGGGTCTTCATTCATTCAGTGGTTTATGCAATTTTAGCTATGTATAAAGTGAAGGAATAAAGTGATGAGATGGGAAACCCCATACCTATTAAAACTGGTGACAGAGCTTTACCTGATATGCTGAAGATGATTCAGGCATCTTCCATGGTGCAGTGTGACAAAACATGCTGGGTCTTCAAAGGTATTTCTCATTTTTGGAGATAAACAATAGCTGTTTCTTTTCAGGGGCAAACAATAAGGAAATATGTGTACACCCAAGCTTTAAAAATAGAAAAATGTGAGTTCTTTTATGGTGTGATGTGTCTGTGATCCTGATCTCAGAGGAAATGGAGTTTGTATTTTAGCATATATATTTGAATGGCTGGGAATGACACATTCTAATGCAGTCTGGGTATAGGCAGGTTCCTTTGTTCAACATAATTCAGCTGAAAAAATTAAAAAAGGATAGACATTTAGACATAAACATCCTAGGAAAGTGAGAATTGCAAACTGTACAGCAATTGATAGTAGAAGTGTATTCTAGAATTTCACAGAAAACTATGCTGGCTCTGGGAAGAAAGCAGAGTTGCTTTTAAGGAGTAACCTAAGTATTGCAAATCCTAAACTGCTAGAGAAAGCACATGTGCAAATACCATAAATGAAACACAGATAGATTTGTGCTCAGATAAGAGACCACTGTGTTCTGTAGAAGAGTCAGTTCAGAGTTAGGTGGACACATGGTCATGAAATGTTTTCTCTTACATGCCCATCATGTTTGTCAGTAACTGGTAATACACAGTCAAAAACGATCAGGAAACTTAGCAATACCACTGCATCCAGTGAAGCTGGCCTGTGTGCACCCAGATAGAATACTGTTTGCAACTGAATGTGTCTGCAAATAATTATCCTGAGGAGAGACCGGGCTGATTTAAGAAACTCCTGTGATGGATTACTACTTGTGGTTTGTGATGCATTCCTCTCTAATTGAAGTAGTGTGCCATTTTCAGTAAGGCAGAAGCAATACTGGGTCATGTAAATATAAAAATGAGAAGGCACCAGAGAACTTGCCAATGGTCAGTTGTGTGTTGGTGGCTCAATTTTTGATGCTGTTTCAGCTGAACTTTTTAATCAGAAAGAAGCTGGGGCTCCTGCCATTTCTCCTGCCCAACCTCCTCAGCAGGCTGCCTGTCATCACTTCAGAGCTGAGCATTCCAGGTTTTCTGGTCGATGGTTCTCAGTGGTTTGGCCATCACTTTTTTATTAACAGGTTGTAATAAATTGCCACAAATTTATAGACTGGCTTAACTGGGACTTTCTGCTTTATGCATCATTTTTTGAAACAAAGTGAAAGTTGGTTTTTTTTTTGTTGCATTTAATTATAGTTAAGATTGGCTTTTAGAAGTCTGCTTTGAATCTATGTTTGCTTAAGTGCAATACCTTTAAGTGAATTTATTTTTCTAGTTTGGAGATTGTGTCCAAGACTTTCCAAACTTAATTTGAATGTATTCAGCTTAGCTTTAGTCATTTAATTGAGACACCTAATTTAAGAGCATCTACCTATTTCATTAAGTTCCCTTTCTGGTTAGTATAGACAGTCCAAATAACATCTGAATTGCCTTCTTTATCTGCATCCCTTTCCTTTTAGCAGGGGAGAAGCCTGGAATGAAATTGACAGAAATTAGGATGTACAGGGCTGTGCCAAAAATAATGTACTTCTGTTTAAATTTAGATACCTGGTTTGTTAGTTTGATTTTCCTCTCTGCTGACCACTCAGTGGTTTGTAGAGGTCTTATTTTTCTGTTCTGCAAATTGGACAAATATTTTCGTATAGTTGCTTTAATATTTCTGCAGCAAAGCTGTGAAGAGCGGATGGCAGAATCACTGCTTTTCAAAGTCAGGCCACCTACCTCTTTTTATAAGGATTTAGAACCTTAGCTTTAGTCATTCAGCTTGGAAAATTTCTGATCAACTTACAGCTACTGTGTGTAAAGAAGATCAGATTTCATACAGGTGTGTATATGATCACATCTAGTTGAGCAACAGTTTCTTTAACCATTTCTTTCAGTGGTAAGATTTCTTTAAATGAAGTGTGAAATTCTTTTTAAAAATTATTTCCACCTTTTGCTTGACTTGACATGAGGGAAATAAAAGAGGTAGTTTGCAGATATTTCAATACATTAATTTCTTCTCTAGTCTTTGTTCACCTGCAAAGGCGACAGAGCTCCCATTCACCTTATAATTACTTGGGCCAGTTTATGTATCTGTTAATTTGGGAAATGGGACAAAGTCAACAACAGGACTATTGTTGGGTCTGCAGGCTATATATATAATGCTGTATAATATGCTCCTGCTATGCCCTTAAATAATACATAAAGTTTTAGGAAATATTGAATTGATTTGAAATTCCTAAAGACTGGATACAGTCACTGAATGATATAGAGTCTGAATTAATGAAAGAGTATGAAAAAGTCCATCTTAAAACCAGTCTGAAGTATATGCGCAATTATTATTCTACTCCTGTTCATCCAGGGCAGTTTGGAATGAATTTCAGTGGGACTTCTTGTGGAATGGGATATTTAAATTATAGAAGGATGGCAGAAGTTCTGTGCAAGTTGATACCAGATAACATGGTTGCATAGCTTCAAGAGTGCTATTTGAAGGGTATTGAAGCTTTGCAAATACTGAAAGAAAATTTAATGGTATCTTCAATGGGATCAGGAATTTCTACTCCATTCTTTAACTTCTATAACAGCTATTCAGTTTATCAGTGATTTTGATGAAACTAATGACAGACAAGAATTCTAACAACTGTGTAAGCTATTTACATTAATATTTTTCTTTACTTTCCTCTTTATGAGGGAAAACGATTAAGGTAATAATTTTTAAATTAATTTATCTATAAAGTCCCCACAATTAACGCCAAGGTTGAATGCTTTAAAATTTAAATTCACTTGCTATAAAAAAAAAAAGAAAAAATACTACACCAATCTAATGCATTGAACTGCAACCAAATCGAAATAGAAGTCCTTTTATGGGATAATTTCAACAATAGGTACCATCTGTTTAATGTGTTCATAAACCCAATTATTAATTTTCTGGTAAATCAGTTGTAAATCAGAAAATATTATTATTATTGCAATAATTTCTGCATAAGATAAATGTCTCAGTGGCTCAAAAGGTTAAAGTTTAGAAAAAGAGCTAGCATGTACTTTTCTCTGCAATCTGGCTAAAATTAAATTGCCTGATCATGAATCCAAGTCATATTTTATCTTTCATTAAAATAGAAAAGACCTGGAAAAAATCTGTAGACCACCAGGATGTCTGAAAGTTATTTTCCAGTTATAAAAATAAAGGAGCCTTGAATTTATTCACCATCTGTCAGTCTTTTCTTCCTAGCAGTGAGCTGGATTTTAGGACAGGTTACTTGCAGTGGTAAGGAACAGCTGTTAGGAAGCCAAGATACCAAGATTGCTCTAATTATATTAGGACACAGAGCAGCTTTGGGAAATTTGCAGGAGTTCAATTACACTGTCCGGGGAAAGATTTGACATTTTCAGGATTCTCAGGAATGCACACATTTCCTACTGTGTCTGAACCTCAAAGGGTTCAATCAAATGGGATGGAAATTAGCAGTGACCTTCCCTTGTTTAATTGTCCTTCACATCAGAATCTGTGTGCAGAGGTGTATGTGAAGCAAGAGACAGTGTTAATCTTATTGAGGTAATGCTTGGTAGGAGGAAGAATGTTACCTCGAAATCATAACCTTTGGGGACCTACTGACTTTGACTCTCTTATTAGTGGTATGCTATTCTGTTTGAGAAAGAGAAGGTAATTTTTAGTCCATGAATGAAGTGATGATTGTTTGTGGTTGGTGAGCTATGTCACGTGTGTATATGAGAGTGCTCAGATTAACCAGCAAGTTCTCTCTGACTCAACATGCCTAACAAGATTAAGGTCATCTCTACTGCGGAGAGGGATGCAATCAACCTGTCTGTATTCTGAGATTTTTGTTTTCTAATTACTGTAAAAATATGTTGACACTCAATAAACATAAGGGTAACTGCATTTGAAAAAACCCAAATCTTATTTTGACTAATTGAGATTCTAACTGATGCAGAGAGGTGATTCAAAAATGGTTTCTCCTCTGAAGAACAAAACAAGCAAGAATAAAGCTGAAAGGCTCAACAGAAGAAGTCTCTATCTGTATCCCATCATGGATTTGGCTTTGACTTAATAACAAATTAATGAACCAAAAGGCTTTGAGACCAAAACTATAGGACCTTGAACTCTAAGAATGTCAGGTCAGATCTCCTTGGGAACACTAGAAGCATAAATGGAAAGTGTATTCCTGTGTCACATACTTGTGTAACAAACTGAAGAAAATTGCTTTACAAGACCAATGAAGCACAAGAATGGTTAAGGAATCATTTGAACAGTATTTTCAGCTTGAAGATAAATTATTTCTTTATATGTCTTTCATCTTAT
This sequence comes from Neodrepanis coruscans, assembly GCA_013400695.1. Classification (NCBI taxonomy): domain Eukaryota; kingdom Metazoa; phylum Chordata; class Aves; order Passeriformes; family Philepittidae; genus Neodrepanis; species Neodrepanis coruscans. Next base: position 46,630 of record VYZS01065327.1, read on the forward strand.
TTCTTTTATGTGAACAAAAGAATCTTAAAATTACCATGACATATTTAGGAAACTACCGACAGACTTCAAGTGCTCCAGACTATGAAAAGGAAAAAGGAAGTATGAAGCCATGTTGTCTGTCAGACTTTGGGAAAGTCTAGGTCATGCACCAGATTTATGAAACAATGCAAATAACTTCCTTAGAATGAAATTGGAAGGATAGGTCATATTTTTCTGAAACTTTGTAAGTATGCTCTTTTCCAAAGCCTTGGAGCACAAGGTTGTCAGTTCCACAGCTTCAAGTACAGTGCAGTTGAAAAACGTATGAGGAAATGCTAGATGGCTGGCAAATAATATGCTCTCCTAGAGTTAATTTGTGCTCCTGTTACTCATAGTTCTGCTATACAAGTTGTCCTGCTCACAGCAGAGGACTCCTGTGAGTATTGGGGCAGAAAGACGAAAGAAGTGAATGCCTGACATTTTATGAAAGTCTAAGGAGGCAAGTCATTATTAGTACATTAGAACTACATCTCTGTTCTTCAGTCCCGTTGGTATCATGCTTTGCATGGAAATTCTGACCCTATTAACACTGGTTTATTTCTGGAAGCTTTTAAAAAACATCAAGGGAGTACCTTTCACTTTTAGTCATAAGCTGTGACTTCTTTTTTGTGTCTTAAAGTTGAAAAAAATCCCAGAGCTCCTTGGCCTTATGTGACTGCCATATGAAAACATCTATGTTCCTAATCTTACCAACTTTTTGTGGGAGATAAAAATAGCCAAGTAGTACCTCTGAAAAATTTCAAAAAGCTTAATTCATATCCCATATCCTCTTAAACTTACCTTTTTCAAGTTGCGATTTTGCTGGCTTTGCTGAAAAAAATCCTCAGGCTTCATACTGTGTATTATTTCATAACACATACGATGCCATGACTAAGCTTATTGCTTAGTCTTCAGGTGCTTTTATTGTGAAAGGCTTTGGGGCAAGGCTACGCAAATTTCTGAGTATTTGACTACAAAAGTCTGTCTTAAAATGCAGGTATTCTGTGCAAATCCAACAGATCTTTGTTGCTTCCACT
>VYZS01065327.1:52609-88113 GCA_013400695.1 Neodrepanis coruscans
TCAAAAATTAAATCTTTCTGCTAGAATGACTGATCTGCCTTATAAGCATTGCCAGCAATAGTTTTTTATGGAGAGAAGAAAGTTGTAGTAACTGAAAGAATAAAATAACGGATCTGCATAATGCAGTAGACAGACAGGAGCAAGAGATGTTTCTTTCTTTGAACTGAGTGGATGAGCACAAGAATGAATGTTTTCTGCTGACTACTCCATCAGACTGTTGCAGCTCTATTAAAAACAGAAAAAATGGAACCAAGGTCTTGCTTCATATTGTCGTACTTAGACCTGTTTTCCTACAGTTGATCTTTACTTTTTAGTGAGGAGTTCGTTAAATAGAGGATGAGCTAGGGCTAGCAGTGCAGATGGTTCTGAGATTTCTCTGCATCTCTCACTGCAGAATGGGAAGACTCAAGTTCAGAGAAAAACATCCCGATGGCTCAAGTCTGGTGCAGCCTAAATACTGTAGGCTGGCTTCTAACTGGACCCATAAGGAGAAAGTGTCTTAGTTTAGTGTCTATTTTCCTTCTGAACACAGGCTTCTAAGGCAGCATAGTGTCCCACTGGGCCCCACTTACCTGTTAAGTCGTTAATGGCTTATATATCTCCACATGGAGCTAAAACTCAGGCACTGTCACCTCTTCTGTCCTCTTCATGTGCTGTACCTCCTTATCTGGCTGGAGGTCTACTGCTCTGTGTGTGGATTCCATGTGCTGTGTCTTGAATTATCTGTTAAAGAACTTTTTCCAGAAGAAAGGTAGGGAACAGTGCTCTGTCGTCAAGAGTAAGTGGTTGTACAGAAGTGACAGAATTTGGGAATGCTGCAGACTACTCAGACAGAGGTTGACTTTTTGTTTGCCTGCTGTGCAGGGCTAGGGACACAGGTCTCTGTCATGGACCAGGGCTCCCGGCTTCTGCCAGATGCAAAGAAAAGGCCAAAATAACTCCTTGATGAATTTGTGTGGCTGAGAGTCTTTCCCCTTCCTTTCTTATGCGAAGTACGAATCTTCCAGGACTGGATAGATGAGGATTAAGGCTAATGGTGCTTTTGCTTTTGTTTTCTGGTTCTTCAGGCAAAAGTTACTAATAGATACACTCACAGAGGACATTTCCTTAAACTAAAGGCCCATGGCTTTTTTTTCTCCCAATTAAGCTGTGTATTTTTGTGATACAGCAGAGTTCTTTCTTTTTAAAAGGTGAGGGTGTTCCTAGTGGTTTGAGCAGTTTTTGGAACTATTTACAGATAGAAAAAGATTTTTCTGCATGTTACAACTGATTTTTTTGTCAGTGCCATGCCACCTACCAGATCTAGGCCAAACCAATCAGAAACATATATCTTCTGTTCGCTGAACAATCTGATGCAACAGCGTGGAAGCCTGGAAACTCAGGCTTTTGCAGGCAGGAGGCTGCCTGAAGGAATTGGTGATGGAATGTCCTCTGCAATTCTAAAGCCAGACACGAATTCACTCACGACCTGTAACAGTGTGCCTACAATTCTTAGGGCTTATTTAGAAATTTCAGTTTGACAGAGGCTTATCCTAATCTAGGACTGTGGGTTTTTATCCCCCTGGAAGTTATGTTGCTATTAATAGTAAAGGAAATAGTATATACAAAGTAATTTTTTATTGAGCTGTTGAAAGAGAACTGTAACTATATATGTTTCTACAGCAGCTGGCACAGCCCTAGTCTTGTCTGTTATCACTTAGATGCTCTTTTTATCTGAAACAGTGAACTCATGTTATGTGAGCCAAAGAAATAATTTCATTCCTTCCAGTCAGGAATAGATGGTGAAGAAACTCCACTATCAACTAAATCCACCAACTTCACTGGCTGTATTTCAAATTTAATATGTTTTCATAATGTTTTTTTATAATGTTTTCAAATACATTTCTAATTTGCTGCTAAGAAAATGAAAATAAAATTCACAAATGCCTTTCCAAAGGCAGCATTCAATATAGATTAATCTGCACTTCAGGAAGGCATTCAATATTTTTTGTCCATAACTGCACATAATTAGTGTGTCTGCAATAAGCATGTAATTTTTATTATCTATGAAGAGTTTGGCAGGAAGAATACATCATTACCTGCACATCTAATAATGTGCAGTGGTACAATTCATTTTCTGAGATGCCATACAGACTGAAGAAAAACATTTACTTTATCTCTCTTTTTGTTTTTCTATAGACATAGCAGAAACCTAGCAGTCTGAAACAGATGAAAAATAAGGATGGAAAATGTATTGGAAAGACATTTACATAAACAGCGAACAGTAGTGGACAGCAAAATCCAGTCCAAATATCCAGTGAATAACAACATATTTCAAAGGCTCTGGAAATGACAAGCCACATACTATTGCATTTTACTGTTGCCTTTTGGGCCAGCAAGGTATAATCTCTTAAGCATACACCTTTACTATGAAATGAGGTTAATTATCTTCCTAAATTATGGATGTAACTGCGAACAGAATCATTCAGAAGTAGCTTTGGACATAAACCAAAAGAGCTTTACATAAGGAGGAATAGCATGCTGGAAAAGGGTGTGTAAAGAGAAGAAGGATGAAGTGGACAAAAACTTCTTTAGGATTTGTTTTTGGAGAGTATCTGTGAGAAGTACTAGCCTTGTAATTTGAGAGTTCCTCTCTGTGTAGGCATAATTCTTCAAAACACTTTGTTTTGAGGGATCAGAAAGAAAGACATACCTGGCCTTTCAGAGGCACTTCTTGGGGCCAGTCTTGTTTTTCTTGCAGTCAGTGAAGCCTCAGCTCTGATCCTGAAAGCCCATCTAAACCATGAGGAGCCCTCCACATGCAGACTGCAGGTCAGCTGTGAGAAAGCATCTGGATGTGCTGGGAATCACACTGAATATTGTTATTATTGCATTCCCTTCAATATAACATAATCCACACTTTGATTTGAGACAGAATTTAAGCAGAAAAATGCAATTAAAATTTTTGCATTTCTTCTATCTGAAAGGACAACAGGTATTTCTGGTGCTGTTCTTAGTTGATTTTGGTAATTTCTTCCTCACATTTGCATTGAATATGAACATAGGGAAGAAAATGCTCTGAAAATAAAACATATCAACACTTCCATGAAAAGGAAGCTCTGTAATTAAATATTTGAGATGATAAACTAAAAACTCTTTGGCTCTTAAATACCCTGAATTAAACTTCCAAGCTGTAAGTCCCTTCTTCAGGTGAGGAAGCTCTGTGGGTCCAAGTGGAGCTTTGTGTGACCAGTGGTGGAAGCTGATGTTCCCTGCTGATGGAAATATGGATTTCTTTCAAATATATATTTTATTCATTTGGGTTGCTAAGATCATTTTTAGACTATAAATCAAATTCTGCAGTTATATTTCTATGAATGCAGTCAAATTCTCCCTTTTCTGTCTTAATAGATGCTAAAATAGTATTTCAGTCTTTATAGGTGTACCGGAAAAAAATCTGCATGAATTGGCCACTTTCTTCCATGATCTTCAGTGGGAATAGCTTGTGACTTTTCAGATATGTAAATGGTTCCATTTCTTCTCAGCACTTCAGACAGAAGTTCCTCTGCTATTTCTCTGTATATATGTAATGTATATGATAATGACTATTAATATATTTGTTGAATGTGTATAATGAAATTTTTTCTTGTTTTGGATAGTTTTTAAAAAATCTGATCACATAGCAAAAAAAGAGCATATACAATAACATTGTAGGATAAATATCTTCTATAGCAGCTTTCACTGCAAGCTTTAAAATAAAAGCATGACACAAAATTTGAGATAGAGCTAGTTTTCAGGAAAATATTTTTTGTGCTCAGAAGAAAATATTACCTGACTGTCAAATATCCTCTGCAGATTTCTGCTTGTGTAGATTTCTATTTCCCTTTTAGAGCTTTCATTCTTTGTTTATATTCAATTTTTATTTTGGGTATAATTTGGGACTAATAGTGCAAAGTAATTTTTTTTCTGCAGTTTTTTGGAATATCACTTGTGATGCCTAACCCCCCTGATGTTTTACAGACTGAATTAAAAAAAGAAGAGTTGCTATGTAACCATTGCCTTAATTCCACTTCTTTTTGCTCTTTCAAATGTTGCTTTTCCTTTTCATTCACTACAAACTTTGACTCAAGTTTTGTTTAGAACTGAAGTTGTGCTTAGGAAGTGAAGATATAAAGAATGTTAAATGTGTATTTATTGAAACAAACAAACAAAAATCCCAGAGACCTCAGCCACTTCCCTTTTCTTTTTTTTTATGTGTTATGCTTAGATATGCAGTAACACAGAAGACTAGAAAACTGAACATCTTTAGCTAAATAAAACCACTACATATTGCAGTTGGAACTAAGGGAAGTTCCATAGTGTTACAAATGCTAAAAGCTTATCTAGAACTGTGTTCTCCCCCATGATTCTTATTAATAATTATTAATAGTTTTTAATTGTTATTTATACATAAAAATGCTAGATACATTCCAAGGACCCTGGAATATTAATTTTAAACTGAGCTCTTGGTTTCATTACTTGAAAAGGGAGCCATTACTTTGAGGGTTTGGACCAAACACAATGTTTGAAATGAATTATGTTAGTGCAGAAAAAGTAACTACTGATAAAAACTCTTGGTAAAAGCTGAAATCCAGGGAACTACTTAGTGACATAAATATCAGTAAACCACAAAATTACAGCCCATTCCTCTGAGATTCTATGCACCAACAGACAGTCTTAAGTGATTCAATCACGACTAATTACGTATTACCAGTCCTGATCTTTAACACTTCAATCAACCTTTAGTTGTGCTGTTTATACATAATTTGTCTCTGTTTATAGTTTTATGTGATAACTGTACCAATCTGCATTTCATTAAAATTGATGTGGGATCATGGAGGTTTTCCCACATAATTTTTTTAAAATACATTGATATAGAAATTAATTGTAGACTTAAATGTTGAGAAGTGCTAAGACCTTGACTTCAAGGCTATTCAGGCAGTCTATTTAAAGGACCTCTGTGGCCAAGGCAAAGGCCAGTAGTCTTATTCTGATGCTGAAAAAATCTATTTTCTTTAATGACAAAGTCTGTTTAGGATATTCCTGTCTCTTTCTTTGCTCCACCTCCTTGATTTTGTTTTGCAGCTTCTTTTTCTGACTTTCTCATGGTGGATTTTGTTGAGTTGCTGTAAAGGAGAAAGGGGAAACCAAACATTTCTGCATTCCAAACATGGTAAGTTGTGTTGGGGCAACTTGGAGTAGTGTGAAGTGCTGAAGTACATGACATAGATGTCACCAACAGTAGCACAGCTGGGCAGCGTTCAGCTGTATAAGCTTTATGTTGCATTTGAGTTTATGATATGCTGAGAGATGGATTTGCTAGCTTGGATGTTATTAACCAGTATTATTGTGACTTCTCTTTCTGGGAAAAGATTGCACTGTTCTTCCCTCCCCTCTGAGACACGCCAGGTTCTTTGGAGACTACTCTGGGATCAGTGGATCATCTTCACTGAGAAGAGCAGGTGAAAATGCCCTTCAGCCACCAAATCTATGGTTGTGAATTAAACATGTGGAGTCTTTATACATGGGAAGAACTAAATACCTGAAGAGACACCAATATAAGCCTCTAACAGAAGGGGGGATTTGCAAAAACTGGTAACCCGAAATATTTTATTCATCTGATCCTCTGACTAATTGTCCAGAACTGGGCACCTTCTTGCAGGTGGGAATCCTCAAACAGATTTGCCCCTCTTGGAGTTAACCTTCTAAAAGGTGTTTGCTTTTTTTCAGTAGTCCATGGCCTAGAGACCCAAAATTTCTGTTTTTATCTTGTGGGAAGTATCTCTTTTAGTTCACCATTCATTTCTCTAGCTTCTGACTGTGGGTTGTTCAGGTGACCATTTTGTGTATTTCAGGTCGTTTGTTTCCTTAACAGTATCTTGATTCTGCACTTCTTTTTTTGTGAGACTAGTAGATATCATGTTCTAAAGATGTTTGGAGCATACTGAGAAATCCATAAGTTAAATGTTGTTGTGGGGCCTCTAGGCTGTTGGTTTCACACAATCATACACAGAGAATATTTTGAGTTGGAAGTGACCCACAAGAATCATCAAATCCAACTTGAACTGATTGGGTTCGTTCTGTGGCACTGCACAGCTCATTTTTTGTCGGAAGGGATATTTTAAAACCACCAGGACCAATAGAGCGGTTTAGAAATGTGTGGGTATAACACTATCAGGAGACACCTGAACTGCAATTTTCTGTTTGACTTCAGTCATGTTTTCTTTTATTTATGGATGTAAAATTGGCTCTTGTTAATTCTGGACCGAAAAGTGCTGAGTGGCCTGGTGTGGTGACTACTTCTGGCAGCATGCAAAGCTTGTAATGTGTTATGGGGTAACTGGGGAAAAAAGTGAGGGGCATGTGTCTCTTAAAACTTTTCTTTGTCTTTTCCTAAGAGAGTGGAGCAAGTGAAATGGGTGGAACTCATGTCAGTGCCTCTAAACGTGGTGGGGGCAGTGGCAGAGCAGGGCCATGGATGTGAAGTGCAGTGGGGCCATGGCGGGGCCGGCCCTGCTCGCCACTGTGATCTGAGCTGGGCTGGAGCCAGGAGTGACGCTGCCGCTGTGCTGTTGTATGGCTTGGGGCAGGGTCAGTTGCTGGTGCCTCACAGGGAATGTGACAATGGTGCCGCTCCTGTGGCTCTCTGTCCACTCTGCACTGCCACCGCTGCCCCACTGGGTGTGACGCGGCTTGGGGTGTGCGCAGAGCCTCCTGCAGCCTCTGCAGCATGGCGCACTTATGTTACGGATGTCGTGGGCGTCGCCTTGGCGATACAGCAAACGGAGGCAGATGGGGCCTGTGTGATGGAGGTGGTGGCAGTGGTTGGTGTGGCAGAGAGGGGCGGGCCCTGGGCTGGCGCTGCAGCACAGGGTGAACCTGTGGTTGTGGGCGCGATGCCGGTCACCTGGGGCCGCGGCCAAGGGGTCGTCCCACAGGCAGTGCCACCAGGTTCCTTGGGTCGCTGCAGTGGTGGCAGTGGGCTGAGTGGCAGCGGCAGCCTCTCCCATGGTTGGCAGCCTTGAGTGTTTTGGTGGCAGTGCCGCCATGTTGCCTTGTGGTGCGGTCTCAGAGAGGGGGCAGCTCCCCAGTGCCATGTGACCACAAGTTGGGCTGCCGACCGATGGAGAAGTGGCATGCACCAGAAAGGAAGCTCAAGAACAGACACGCTACAAAAGGGGCAGAACTGGAAGTCGTCTCTCTCTTTGTGTGGGCAGCGGCATGGCATGGCCACAGCTCGTTCAGTGCCAGCAGAGGACCATGCGGCTGCACACGGTGGCGATAGCAGTGTGCTGTCTCTTCCCTTTGGGTCCTCCGGGGGTTTGCTTTCACTCTCTCGATTTTCCAGCAGCTCTGGAGTGGGACCCTACCACATCAGCCTCCCCCTCAGCACTGTCCATGTGGCAGCACTCCTTCCTCCCCCTCCACAGCCCAGCAGTTGGCCCAGAGCAGCAGAATGGTTATTTCTTTTGTGGGTTATTATTGTTGGGTTACTGTTTATTGGGTTACTGGTTCATACAAATAATTGTTTTCCACATCTCATATTCCATATATTTAATAAATTATTTTGTTGTCGTTTTCTCTCTATGTCTCTTGTCTCTTAGTAATGCCTCTTAGTGTCCAAAACCAGGACATAATGCAAGTAAATTTGCTGTCTGAGCTTCCTCTGTGCTCTCCCCTTCTTCATGAACTGATGTCTTGGATCTCTGCTTGTTTAGGGATAACTGTGCTGCCCTGTATTTCATGATATAGATGTGCTGTCAGATTGTCTGTCTGTGTAAATCCAGTCCAAGACGTCTCTTTAAAACGTTGAGTCCACATGTAGAACTGAATTTTTTTGTTTAGATTCCTTTTAGCATCAGCAGCATCAGCTGTGAATGTATCAACTGCAAGGTGAATCCTGAACTAGTGTGCTGCAAGTTTCGTGGAGAATTCAAGTTTAATTGTGGGTGAAAAAAAAAGAAACAAGAAATGTTTTCAGTTTTCTGACTGCAAAGATAACCTTCCATTAGGGGTCAAAACCATGCTCCTTAATCTGTGGTTATGTACGTGACTCATCGGTCTTGATTTTCAAATATCTTTCAAACAGATTAGCTCTCACAGAAATGGTTGTGTACTGAGAATTTCCAGATGCGCTCTGCAATATAGATTTCTGATGATAGGTCAGATATGTTTTTTCCTTTTTTGTCTGTGAAATTACAAATTTGTGTTTAAACAGCATACATGCATACATGTAGGCATAAAATACTACCATATGAATATTGAGTTAAACATTTCTGTTAATATTTGGGACACCATCACAAAATGCCTTCTACTTGGGAGGAACTCACAGCTTCTGAGGTTGTTCTAAAACCATTTTGTTTGGAGCTTGTGAGCAGTTTAAGCCCAGTGACTCTCATTTTTGGGTTAGCGAGAGATAGGAAATAATTTCCTTGTGTAAAAAAAGATACTGGATCCTGCAAGGGATGCATTTTGAGGTGTTAAAAAAGCTTCTGCATAGCAGTAGTTTTTACTTGTGCAGGTCTCTGTCTCTCACCTACTACTTTTGTATGAAAAGAGCTTAGTATAGTCTGCTTTTCTTTCTGCTAGGCCAAAGCCCTGTGCTGAAGAAATGTGGGAATTGTGGTGCTCAGTTTTTCTGGAAACTTCTGGGGCTTCCTACTGGCCTTTGAGATCATAGCAAAACTTCAGCAGAGCAGCCATAATCCATTCTTCAGCATATAGATATGTATATAGATTATACACACATATTTTTAGAAATAATATGCACTTGGCTGCTAAAGAAGCCTATTGTTTTTAGAAATACCAGAAACCACATTATACCAGCTCATAGTTTTTTTCTTGTGCATAACTTATTGAGGAAAGAAATAGTTCATAATCTTTGGACCTTAAACTTTATTTTTCTTTCCTTTAAAAAAGAGATGATAATGCATTTTCCATATATGTGAAAAGAGATACAGCACAGTCTGCATTAAACTTCATCACAGGTCATCTGTATCAGTTGGCTGGGGTGTAAAGTCACAGAAAAATGAAATTGATTTCAGTTCACTTATGTGTCGTGGCGTGAAACTAAAACTGGTCTTTTTACCCGGCCGCGTGGGGCCTGGCCACGTTCGCCTGGCCCAGCGCAGGTGGCATGGCATCCGCCATCACCAGATATGCACTTCCGGCCTGTGGGGCCGGCATCGCTTCCGGTCCGACCTGGCGCTCCCGTGAGCAAGCAGGGGGCAGGGCCCGGGAGCTGATCGTCCAATCAGAGGAAAGCCGGCCCCCTGGGGGCCATCTGTGCATGCGCAAAGCGGGGTCCCCTATAAAAAGGGGAGAGTGGGCGCCATCTTTCTCTTTTCAGCTCTGGACTTGGCCATGGTAACATTGCTCCTTGTCTTTGCACCGAGACTAACCCCGCGTGTGGACGGGACAGCGATTCAGCGGCAGTGGCCCAGTGTGGTATTTCCTGGGGGGTGGACTGCTTCTTTTGGGATCATGTTTTCTTGTGGTTTTTCCGAGGAGGGTGGACTGCTTCTCCTTCGGGATCAAGTTTTCTCGTGATTTTTCCGGGGGGTGGATTGCTTCTCGGGGGGGTCACGTTCTTCTTGTGGCATTTCCTGAGCGGGTGGATTAGTGATTTTCCACAGCTATAGCCCGGTTTTAAAGGCCACATCTTTCCATCAGCACTGAAATCTCTTCCCGGGGTTGGGGAAGGGAGGGGGATGGGGGCTCACGGTTTCTAACTGTCTGAGTGTTTTTCTTCAGAAAGCCGAGCGGAGGCTCGTGCTGCTGTAGGTCCTCAAGTCGGTCGTGGGCCTTCTCTTATTATCCCGGCGTCTCTTCTGGAGCCCCAACAGAGAGACCAGCACTATTCCAGAGCGTTCCCATCCCAACACGGGCTTTGGGAAAGCTTAATTTGTCTGTTTTTTGCACTTTATTGTCGGTTTTCTGTGTGTGTGAAATAAACTCTGTTACTTGTGTGTTTTCTTTTTGGGTGTGTGTGGCTTCTCTTGGACATCTCTTGTCAGTACCATGTTTTTTAGTGGTAAAACCACGACACTTATGGAAGTGCTCCTGGGGTAAGCAAGTGAGTACCTAGAAAGTTATGTTTGCAGAGCAAGTGGCAATCTGTTAGAAATTACCTCTATATAAGGTGTATGAGCTGTGTGGTGAAATGCTTTCAATACCAGTTAACATTTGTTTTTAATATAAGAGTAGCTGGACATGAGGATGGCCTCCCTAAAGTAGTTCTTGGACAGCTGATTTCCTGCCAGTAAAAATGTTTTCTAAATTTTTCCTGAATTAATTTCTAATTCCTGCAAACTAGTTATTCCAGGGTATGGAAATCAATTCTGACATTCTAATTTTTAACATTTACCTTAACAGCTATTTTGTAAAAAGGAAAGCAGCAACTTGTGCATGCACATCTCTAAAAACTCTAAAAGCCTAGTATCTTGTCCCAGGATGTAGTGTGTAGTCGATGCTTAGGGAAAAATATGAGGAACAAGACCAGCGCAGATTCGCTTTTCCTCTGGCCTAGCAACTTCTGGCAGACACACCATTCTTTTGAATACCAATAGAAGACATACCATTCATGAAGCTGTCCTACCTTTGTTTATAACACGTCAATATTAATTTTCCACAAAGTTCTGTGCAATGAGGTTCACTATGAATGAACCTCATGTATGATAAAAAAATATTTTCATTTTTTTGCTTGTTCTTGAATGCTCTGTATCTTATGCTGAAGAGCGAAAGGTTGTTCTCTGTTCACTTTCTCTATTGGTGGGCTTGTAGTCTTCCTTCATATTCACTCTTCATTCATTTTCTGTCCAATAAATATAAGAACATGAATCCAAATGGGAAAAGAAAATGAAAGACTCAGAGCATGCACTGGAGTGTTGTGTGTTTGGAAAAAATATGGACTTTTGTAGTGAGCAGTATAACAAAAAAACCCCACAACTGACACTAAAATCTATTTGTGTTTTATCCAGTGTAGTAAATGTCTCTTCCAATGTGAAATTTGGTGTCAGTTAGTCTGTAATTGTATTATCTTTGTTTTCTTAGTAATTTTAATCACACAGATTTGAGACACTTGGTTTCAAAGACCAGTAAATAAAAAATTGTAAAATTGTCTCCTTTCATGTGAAATGGAGATGCTAAGGTTGCCTGTTTAGAGTGAAGGCTGTGCAAATAATGACTCTGTGTTTTGAATCCTCATGCAGAAGAACAAAAGAATAGCATATCAGGTGGGCTTCTCAGGTTCTTCTTTTGACAGTCTATAGTCATATAATCCATAAAATGCAATTCCCTTTAGCTATGCAGATATACAGAAATATAAAGCACTGTTCTGATAATGTGCCTTCCCTTTCCTCAGCTCAACGTATCAGTGTATTTCACTCCAGTCTCCAACCATACAAACCCCTGTGGAGGCAAGTGCTGGAGTACAGGTTGATACGGCTATTTTATATTTATATTTATATATATTTATATTTTATTTATACTTGAGCTTTAATAATATATAATCACGTTGACACAGTGATTAGGAACACAGGAATGGTTTGCATCTCCAAGACATTGAGTCCAGTCCTCTGCTGCTTCAACGATAATATAATCTAATTTTATCTGATTTGAAAGCATTTTGTTTAATCCTAATTCCTGCTTTAGGAAGTTGTCCTGCTGGCTCGGTGCTTGAAGGTAAAATGCCTCTGTTCTGCTGCTGCTTCCCTGAGTGTGATTAGTTTCACCATGAATGGTAGAGTATCACTGGTCCTGACACAGTAGTGCAACTCTTCATTTTTTCCCAATTCTGTCTTGGAAATGCCTGTTTTACACATTCCACATTTGTCTGTTGTCGTATCCAAATAATGCCAGTGTCTTAGAGTCCTCCAATGATATATTATACTCAGACCTTTTTCTTTCTTATGCAGTTTCAGATATAAGATTTACCAGCTTTGAAGGAATAATTCTCACTAGCCTTGAACTGTATAAACTCACCTGTTTTTCTATTGTGTTTAATCCCATATTTCCTGCTCTAGTGTTCAATATAATTCAGTTCTTCCTTTAAAGCTTTCTCTTATCTTTTTGCATAGGCAGTTTTCCTAACGTCACCAAATTTCATTGCACATTTCTGTCTAATCCCTTTTTAGTACCAAATACATTAGTGAAATTATGAAATTAGGATTGATACTCTGAGAAATATGTTGTAATCTTCTGGCCCTAATTATCTTATTTCACCACTACTTCTTGCCTCTATTTTAATAATTTGTTTCTCTGTCTTCCTTAATTATTCTCTTAATCACCATGTTTTCCTGCTAAATTAGTAATTATGTAATCTAATTAATAATCTACTCTCTCTGGAGGTGGTAGGCATTTGACTTCCTGCTTCATTATTAATTATTAAATAATTGATAGCTCTACACAATCTCTGATGGGATATGAGTTGACATCAAAGAAAGTCAATTTACCACATTGTAATGTGGTGATGTGATTCATTTCCAATAGATACTTGCTACCCTCTGTTCATCTAATGCAGTTGAAGACAGCTCCTTCAATCATTACTTCAGTCTAGGTTTTCTAGATTATGGACAAGCTATGGGAAATGGAGAGATGAAAAGATGTGTTAAAACTGAAGAGACATAAACCTGAAGTCACCTGTTTTGTGTATTCCAACAAGACATTTCCCTCTGTCTTTTTTTTTTTTTTTTTTTTAGGAGATATTTCTTTGACATTTTTAGAGCTATTGTTGTGTTCTTACGGACTAGTCTATTCAAATAAAAATTTTCATATGTCTTGTTCATCAAGATGATATAGTCAGTTTTTCTGTTCTATTCTTTAAGAAATACCTGCTCAAGTATCTGTGAAGCATGCCAGTCCTGAAGGCATCAAAGACATAGGACATTTCCTCACTAACCTTTAAATATGAGTGGCATTTTTTAGTTTAGGCCTTTCCTTTTCCATCTGGCCTACTTTAGACTTCTTCACTGTTATTAGCCTCACATAAAATAATTAGTTTCAGCTGTACTGATTGCTCTTCATATATGAAAAATCTTTGTGGTTACTGTAAATCTTCATTACCAAGGCTAATTCCTTAGTAAGTATGGAGCTTCTGTTTAGATTAAAGCACTGTTCGATGATTAAACCTACTTACATTTATTCATTCTTTTGATTTCTTTATTCCGATCTAGGAGGTAGCTTTGGAAGGCTGTGACTATTTTGATAGCCTGTCATTATGTTATTTTGATTCTGCATGTACTTCAATGCTTAATCTGATTATTATTTATATTCAAATCAGTAGATGAACAACTTTGCATTCATGTTTTTAGGACAGCTTTTCCAGTCTGATAGCTTAGTCAGGATTCATGGTTTCCTTCTCCAGAGCACTTAGGTGTTTATTGAAGGGAAGTTCATGGTAACTTAGTCAGAAAAATAAATGTAATGATAATGGTAGAATTTCTTCTGAGATAAGAATTCTAAATATATAGGTTTAATACTTTAAGGTGCTGAATTCCATGACTCCCATAACTTAAGGAGATTTAAGATTAAGCTTTCTAAAGTATAGTCCAACACCTTGCAGAACTGGAACCTCAATGAGCATATTTTGGTTGGCTATGTTAGGGTTGGTTGTGTTTTTCACAGTCTTCTTGTCTACATTACCCCACACTGCACTCTCATTTATCTTTTTTTCCCTAGATAAGAGTCTGTGCATCTCAGAATATGTCTCCAGTAAATGCATCTACTGACATAACCATGTCAGCTAAGACTGTGAAATTGTGTGAATCTCTGAGGCCAACTGGAACTTTTAGTGTAAATGTTACAAGAATAGAAGGGAGTTAATTTCACAGATATGGGGGGCCTGTGTCCTGATACAAAGCAGAGCCTTCTTGGCATAGTTACTGTCATGCTGGATGTGCTCTGTTGGTATAGGGTATTGTTATAATTCCTTGCCTATAAAACTAGGTGTAGCCATCTCTCTGATGTGTCTGCCCAAATCAAATAGACTGTCACCCTAGTCTGTCAGTAATTACTCTTTCAGTCAAAAGAAAAGGTGCAGAGAGGTGCAGAAGCCAGGCCCTATGAAATATGCCATTCTTTTGAAGTGTGGAGACTTAGCAAAAAGTTTACTCTGTTCCAAAGCAGGAATGCTAAGTAGAACCCATAAAGTTGTTGATACTGGAGTAAGAGACTGCAGTGATTTCCAGCACAGGCTGTGTCTAGCACATTTTTAGTACCACGAGATATGGGTACGTAAACTTCTAGGTTTATGCTGTGGTAGTGGTTTTGCAAACATCCCTGTGCATGGCTGAGATTTATCTTACCTTCATGATTGAACATCTGTTATAGAAAAATCTCTGGTACCTTAATATTAATATGTTAATATGTGCATTTTTTGAATTATAATGACACTTCCATGTATTCTCTAGGAAAATGAGGGTATATACTTAGACCACTTTGAGCCTTCAGGCTCTTTACCAGTGCATTATTGATCTGGGACAGCAGTTTTCTTAGCTTTTTATTCCCCATTGCTTTCTGGTGAGCCAAACTCCTCTAAGCATGACACAGTCTCATGAAATGGTTGATAGAGGTTTTCAGCAGGTTATCAAGATACATCTAATCACAGTGATTCCTTCACCAACAAGGTCCCTCATTCCTCTGAGCCGCTAGAGCTATGTGGGTGTGTCACAGTTGAACCCTCCAGAGTAAGTCAGCATCCAGGACAGTTTATTATTTTCCTTGTTCTTTTATGGATTCTGTGCATAAAATGCACAGTAATATTAAGTTGTTGCTTCTTCTGTTTCCAGCGTGACCACTCAGCAAAGCAGCATAATGCCATGAGTTCCCTAATAGCACCTCACCATTCCTGTTTCTGCTACACCAGAACACTGGGCTTGCCTAAAAGAAACACTTCTCCTGTGGAACTTGAAAGGTTAGTGTCTGAGGTTAAAGTATTTGTTAAAGATTATACTGGTGAAAATTCCCACCAATTATATTTGCTTTAATAGATCCTTAGGAGCCTGACAAAATTCTTTGATATCTGTTGCATGTTGTATTTTCTTTGACACCTCATTAAGGGGAAATGAATGGACATAGTTGATACTTTTGCACATTTGGTGTTAAAGGCTCTGTAAACTGCCTGACTGCTGTGAGGGTATGTTGACTTATATAAAGAAAGACTTGCATAATGCAGGATGTACAGGATATGGGATTGCTGATCTAGTGGCAACTGAGTACTGATGGACATGTGATGGAAAAATTTCAGAGATTATTTCATTGAGCTAAATGCAGGGTGTAACAGGGGAGGCAGATACACCACCGAAATATTCCAGAGGAGCAAATTTAAGAAGTGACTATCATAATAATGAAATTATCTGAATGAACCATTCTTTAGTAATAATTACCACAGTGGGACAAAAATATTAAAAGCTATCTCTGAATAGAAAATGTGATGCTGACATGATAATCCTTTAAGACTCTATTTACTGCTTCTCTTTCTTTTTCTTCTTTTTTTTTTTTTTTTTTTTTTTTTTTTTTTTTTTTTTTGAGCTTCACTTGCCCTTCTTGACTGCAGTCTATGTGAATAAGTATGTGAATGATGCTATTGGAGAGATCTGAGTAAATAGTACGCCACCATGCCATGCCACCAGCTTAAGTATGAGTCTAAGGCCCTGCGTAGTTATTAACACGATTCCTGATGTATGTTTTGGCCATGCCATTTAGCATTCTCCATGATAATGCATGAATATGGTATAGTACAGTAGAGATTTTTGAGTAGAACATTTGGATGCAGCTATTCTGTCTTGGAAGAGAAGCATGTGTGTGTGAGCCAGACCACAATGTTTAGTCTCAGGGACAATGTTCTTTAGCTGATTTTAGTTATTTGTAAAGATGCAGCCCCTAGTCAAAATCAGACAGAGATCTGGTTATTTTTTCAGTGCCTCTTTCTTCTCAATTGCTCTAGTCTGTAGATGGAGACCTTGTATTTTAAAATTAGTGATAAGAGAAGACAGAGTGTTATGGAATTTTTTCCCCCAACCTAACTGCTCTGAGTTCTGGTGCTGCTTGCCTTCTCCTCACTCCTTTACCCCTTCCTCCAGCCTATCAGTCTGGGAGTTCACTGGGGAGGTTGGCATAGCTCAGATTTCCCTACTCCCACTTGCATCTTGTCTTCAGATGAGGTAGTTCATAGTGGCAAAACTGGACAAGTAGTAAGGGGATCAAGCACTTCTTCAAAACATTTTTGTTGTAGAATGGCAAGATTTTTTTCCGGTCTTTCATGTGAGGGAAAAGAAAATAATTACAGGCATAGATATCAGCAATATTAATGGAAAAAAGTGTACACATACAACCTGACTAACATTGCAAAAGTATTTCTTGGGATAGAAAATGTGTAATAGGAAAAATGTCTTTAAAAAAGCAGATAAAGGACAGCTCATAGGACAAAGCCAAAGCAAAACAGTTCAAATTAGAGCAATAATCTCAAAGGAAAGGTGTAAACAACTCCTGAGATGAAGGAGATGTGAGATGTGAGAACTGATAGATTTTCAGTTTTTATGTCTTCAGTCAAAATTAGGTATTGTCCTAGGAGATAAGTTTTAGCCCAACAGAAGTTATATTTTATTCAAGCATTAGTTACTGTCAAGATTTTTCATTAAAATAAGCTATGGGGTAAAATTTAAAGGCCTAGTACATAGAAATCCACAGCAGATAATCTAATGGGTTATTATGACATCAGCATCTATATATGTGTGAAACTACTTAGAAAATGGGGGAAAGCAATTGTTGTGGTTTAAGTGCTCAGAAAAATACCTTTAATAGGTAGTTGTGTTGAATCCTTGTCATTTTTGTTTTCCCGGAGTGAATTCAGGGAAGATGGTGCTGGCCCTGTTGCCTGTGCCACCCACCTCAGCACACACGGGGGTCCACTCCCGGGTCACGGAGGGCAAACAGGCACCTGGCGCCGCTTGTTTTGGCACGGGTTGGTGGCAGGAGGTGGCACCAACAGCAGTAGCTGATTCTGCATCCTAGCAGCCACAGCAGTGGCAGAGAGATGGGGCTGCGGTGCAGCAGGTAACAGCAGCAGATGCAGTGTTGGCCTGTGCATGCATCCTCTCCTGCCCGCCTGGGCTGTGGAGCATCTCGGTGCAGCCAGGTGCATTTCTGCACAGCAGTGCCGCATAAGCGAGTGCCCACCCTCCACTGGTTCCCAGACCTCATGGCTCGGCATGGGAGCCACCATGTTTGGTGATGGAAACTGGTGGAAGGCAGACAGGACAGACAGCTCACCGCTGTCTTCCTATTGGCCAGAGACTGGACAGCACAGGGCAGGGAGTTGAGAGCTTTTAAAAACTTGGAGGCTCCAGCAATTTCTCTCTCCCTGGGACTGTTCCAAGAGGAGGATCACGCACGTCGGGTTCAGCTGTCTCCTTGGAACTATCTGCCCTCTGGTCCCAGATGTGGTTTGCCTCCTGGGTTTCCTGCCATGTCCCTGGGATTCCTGTCGCCCCCTGCACCTTGGCTGCCCCCACATTTCCCATGGCAGAAGTCTGTGGCAGGCCCCCGATCTCGGTGAGCCTGTGGCAGTGGTGGGATCTTACACTCTGCTTAGCCACTGAATCCTTTGTTACAGTTTTAATCCTTTTTGGGGTTTGGGGAGTTGGTGCCTGGGGGGGAAGGAGGTTGTTTTCTGAGTTCTGGGTGTTTGGGTTCTTAGGGTTGTGTGTTGGGAGCGTAGTTTTTGGGTGTACGGGGCGTGGTTTTCTTTGGGTTCTTGTTCTTGTTTCATTTCCTGTGGCTGGCACCGTATTTATATGCATATATTTTTCATTCATATTTTTAATAGGTTTTTAATAAGTCTTGTTACATTTTTCTAATGAGCTCTCGGCCCAGTTGTGGTTAAACAGCCCTTCCACTGTCTCAGACTGAGACAGCAATGATATACCATTTACATATACAGTATTTACACTTCTACGAATAAACACTTCTGTTTGTGTAATGATAAGCATCTCTGACATATGTGCAGCTGGTCTTCTAATCTCATTTACACCCATTAAATGAACCTGGTTTAGCCTTTGGTGAAACCAGCAGAAACTCTGTTGTTCCCTGCTCATTTTAATAAGCATCTTTCACCCCATCATGTTTTTGATATAATATTGCATAACAGATAGGAAGGGGGCATTTGGTATTAGTAGTTTTCGAGTAACACTTCCAGGAAGGTAATTTCAATAAAAAGTTGAGAGTTTGCATGCCATGATGAAGTCAGAGCCATCAGTACACTTGCTGTCTGGTTCTTTCCTCTCTCTGTTCAATATTTCTGAATATTCATAAGTCTCTGGCTCATCCAGCATTACACTTATCAGTAATGCCACCACCCCAGACAGTGTTTCATTTTCAGCTTTCCAGAGTTATTGGAGTTGAATTTTTCTGTTTCATTTTTACAAAACACATATTTCGTCTGATTTTATCCACTGTACTGTATAGAGTGCTGCTTCTGCCCAACAAGGCAAACAGTTGGCTCCTACATGTGCTCTCATCTCCTCCAGTGACATTCTTGCCATGAAGAGAACGTCTCTCAATGGGCAAATCCTTCTAGTTTCAGTTCCAGAGTGTCACTGGTTGATACATCACAGCTCTGCCTTGGATCCCAGCTAGTGACAAGGCCAGATACGGAACCCTCACTTGTAACCCTTGCCATACACTGTACAGCTGAATGTACCATACAGCATGTATTATCGTATTTTTTATTTACAAATAATAACCAGGCTTGGACATTTAGTATTTCTAATGGAACAGCTTGCTTCTTTCTCCTTGCTTCGTTGGGCTGTGGTAATAAATTTGACACTTGCAATGATTTCTAACTGGTTTGTGTCATGTTTTGTGAATGTAGTCAGTGTGTTTCACCTTAAAGGAAAAGTTCTGTAGCTTCTGTGTCATTGAAGCTGTGTGAGGCCCAGACCTCACGCTTCAAGAGACACTGGAATGAAGCTCTCCTTTGTAGTTTGGTAGTGCCAACCAATCATATAAACTGGAGGGTCGCATGTACAGGACCCTTTATCCAATAATTTTACTAGATTTGTTGCGTGGACATATAAGCAACATAAAAAAGTGTGTGTGTTAACAATAAAATTGTTCCTGGCTTGCAATGTGTCTGAAGCCTGTGTCAGTCTGCATCGCTTGCTGGGGACCATGCCACCAAGCAGCTATGGCAATGTTTTCTGGGCTAATGTTCATTTAAATTTTAACTGTTTGAGAAAGAAATTTATTCTGATACTAAAAAAAATTATCAGAAAGAATCTCCTATTTTCTGAGATTCTCTCTTGAAAATCCGGTGTTCCAGTTTTTATAGATGTTACTTTGCCAACTTATTCAAAAGTTTATGAATTAGGGACTTGAAAGACCACAGTTATGTCCTATTTATTAGAGAGCTATATGAAGAGAAAGCAGAAGTAATAGATTTACAAAAGCACTAGGTATTCTATTTCTCAATTAACAACCAAGTAGAAAGTCATCAGGTAAACATTTCAACCCTTTTTGCACTGAGTTTTAAAACTGAAGATTTTTTTTTTTCCTTAAAGAACTATCAGTCCTTGGAGTGACTGGTTTTGTAACAGAACAGCACAAAGNGAGACACTGGAATGAAGCTCTCCTTTGTAGTTTGGTAGTGCCAACCAATCATATAAACTGGAGGGTCGCATGTACAGGACCCTTTATCCAATAATTTTACTAGATTTGTTGCGTGGACATATAAGCAACATAAAAAAGTGTGTGTGTTAACAATAAAATTGTTCCTGGCTTGCAATGTGTCTGAAGCCTGTGTCAGTCTGCATCGCTTGCTGGGGACCATGCCACCAAGCAGCTATGGCAATGTTTTCTGGGCTAATGTTCATTTAAATTTTAACTGTTTGAGAAAGAAATTTATTCTGATACTAAAAAAAATTATCAGAAAGAATCTCCTATTTTCTGAGATTCTCTCTTGAAAATCCGGTGTTCCAGTTTTTATAGATGTTACTTTGCCAACTTATTCAAAAGTTTATGAATTAGGGACTTGAAAGACCACAGTTATGTCCTATTTATTAGAGAGCTATATGAAGAGAAAGCAGAAGTAATAGATTTACAAAAGCACTAGGTATTCTATTTCTCAATTAACAACCAAGTAGAAAGTCATCAGGTAAACATTTCAACCCTTTTTGCACTGAGTTTTAAAACTGAAGATTTTTTTTTTTCCTTAAAGAACTATCAGTCCTTGGAGTGACTGGTTTTGTAACAGAACAGCACAAAGCATCTTTTAGGTCTTGCTGATTTTTCTGATTTACTTATGTTGAGGTCTGCTGAAATGCTAATAATCAGTTAACTGACCCAAGACATCAACTTAACTGCTTTGTCAACTGATATGTTCAGTCTTCACCAATGAACTTCAGTCAAAATGAGAACTGTAATACTGCAAAAAATTATTTCAGCAATTGGCTATGGTAAAGAAAATGATTTAAAACGTCTTTTCTTGGTTCCTCACGCACTGCAATCTCATGGTGGGACTTAATGAATAGATGTGAAAACACACTGTACTTGTTGTATGAGTGAGTCTGGACAGGCTGCCAAAAAATTTTGGCAGAAAAAGTCTTAGTCTTTTGCATAGGTCAAAAGTCAATTCTATTGAACATTTTAACACATTGCAAAAACCTGCTGTCCTTTAAAATTTCTCTTGAATGGTCCTGTTGCCTTAGACATTTTAATGGTCTGAATAAGTAAGTAATAGCATAATTATTAATTACCCCTTATGTAAAGTATTCCAGCCAGATATTTCAAAGTCATGCTTACTTCAGAACCCAAGTACACTAAACCCCAGTGTGGATTCTTTCTTTGAGATGTAAAGTAGCCTGAATTACCAGGACTTAAACTAAGAAGGATCGAACTATAGAGAATCAAGGCCACTTTATTTCTCTATGAGAGCACTGGGAGAAGGATGTAAGGCATTTTAGCTTGTGCTCTTTAACTGCATACCTGCAGGGAACATATTTTAACACTCCTGAATCTTTGCAGGACAAAGAAGCAGAATAGTATCACAAAGTAGGGAGCCCACTTTTTTATCTGCAGACAATTCTATAACAAATTGCTGAACGTAAGCAGTTCACATTCACTTTTGGTAGATTTTCCTTTTTACACTCTAATAAAGAGGTTCTGTGATTTAAGAACCATCAGTTTCAACGATCTAACAGCAGTAGGCTCACACAGCTTGCTCATGATAAATTAGTGTTATCATTTGTAGA
The DNA here is from genome assembly GCA_013400695.1 of Neodrepanis coruscans. Taxonomy (NCBI): domain Eukaryota; kingdom Metazoa; phylum Chordata; class Aves; order Passeriformes; family Philepittidae; genus Neodrepanis; species Neodrepanis coruscans. The sequence continues at coordinate 73,873 of VYZS01065327.1, forward strand.
ATCATTAGCAATATGATATTAATAAGAAAATATCAAAGTGTCATATTAGTGAGTGAGTGAAACGGAATGGGATACACAGAATACAGCATGAAAAGTTTCTGGTAAAGTCAAAAGGTTTTTTTTGTTCACATCAGTGGTGTTTAATTTTTTTCAGCTTAATAAGCTAAAAGGAGTCAAGATTTTATGTAATTCCTGTAAAATATGCTAATTAAAATAAATAAATAAAGTACATGTAACCATTAATGGTAAGTGCAACAGCAAAACAACGCTTTAATCATCATAATGAGAGGACATATAAATCCATCGATCTAGGTGAGAATTCATATCTCATCTCCTTACCTTATTTCTACTTCTGCTGTTCCTTCTGAGAGCAGAAATAAGTCAAGTACAAGAAACTCAATAGTGACACATTCTTTGCTCTTCTCAGAAGACTGAGTTTACAATCAAGAAATTACTCTTACAATCTAAAAGGTTTATTATCTCTAGAACGCAAGAATCTCTGAATACTTGTAGTGGGTTGACCTTGGCTTGATGTCAGGTGCCCACCAAAGCTGCTCTGTCATTTACCTCCTCAGCTGGACAGGGGAGAGAAAATACAATGAGCGGCATGTGGGTTGGGCAAAGAGAGATCACTCACCAATTACAGTCACAGGCAAAACAGAATCAATTCAGGGAAATCGGTTTAATTTATTTCCAATCAAATCAGAGTAGGATAATGAGAAATAATCCCAAATCTTGAAAATTTTTCTTCTTCCTGAGGTTATTTTCACTCACAGATTCTCTACCTGTTCGCCCCTCCAGTGGTGCAGAAAGCCACAGAATTTAGGTTCAGATCAGTTCATCACCCTCTGTTTCTGGTGCTTCTTCCTCCTTAGGGGGGAAGGATTCTTAACACTTTTCCTCTGCTCAAGCATGGAGTCCCTCCCATGGGAAACAGTATTCCATGAACTCCTTCAATGTGGATCCCTTTCATGGGGTCACAAGTCCTGTCAGTAAACCTGCTTGAGAGTAGGCTCATCTTCCACAGGTCCACAGGTAGGTCCTGCCAGGAGTCTGCTCCTGAACAGGCTTTCCATGTGGTCATAGCCTCTTTTGGGCATCCACCTTTGGGCTCCTCTGTGAACTGCAGGTGGATCTCTGCTCCACCATGGACCTCCATGGGCTGAAGGGGCACAGCCTGCCTTACAATGATCTTCACCACAGGCTGCATGGGAATCTCTGCTCCAACACCTGGAGCACTTCTTCCCCCTCTCTGAGACACTGGATTGTATTTATTATTGGCTCAGACCAAGTGTGTGTGTGTAGGGAAAGGACAGATTGAATTTCTTAAAGGTAGAATTCTGCCCTGCTCCATATCCCAGCCCCTTGGAGCCTCATTGGCCAGCCACAGAGCAGTGATGTCACTGGCACACCAGGAGCACTTTCCCACACCATGCCCCCTGGAGCTCCACCCAGCCCCGGAGTGGCCAGTGGACCAGAAGTCACACCTGGACAGGATGTGGCCACAGTGGGCCAGAGCAGGTAAAACCAAGGACATGTGGCCTCCACATTGTCATAGCCCTGCCATTTCCTGGACTCCTGGTAGCTGGATCCATGCTGGATGTGGTGTGTTAACTATAATTTTCTCTTTTTCTCTTTTTCTCTCTTTCTTTACTTAGTCTTCCTCTCCTAATCTCCTTTCTTGATATTTAGGTAACTTAAAGCTGGACAGGTTGGATTTTGCTAAGATGTATGTGTTAGCATGAACTAAGTCAGTGCTTTGTGGAGTGCTTTTTTTTTTTTGTTGAGTGTTGCCCTTTAACCTATTGACATGTTCCCTTATTTTTTGAAGTTTACCAGTAAAAATGTGTTATTCGACCTCCTGAGAAATGTGTAGCATCTTCTCCCATGCACTTTCTCAAGGTGTATAGAGAACTAAAGGCCCTTCTGATAAATTAGGTGGGCAGATTTTTGGAGCCTTTTATATTCTTAATGTAAAACCCCTTCAATGAAGTTGTAGGGTGAGCCTGGAGTCTTATACACTTCTTCTGCACTGACTTTTGGTGTCTGCAAAATTTTGCTCGCATATTTTAACTTCTCTCTCTGGTTGATGTTGGGCAACTTTATTTTCCCTGCCTTGTTGTGAACTATGTTATCCCAGAGGGGCTACTACTCTTGCTGATGGGCTTGGCCTTGGCCAGTGGTGGATCTGTCCTGGACTCATCTAGCATTGGCTCCATCAGAAACAGGGGAAGCTTCTGAAAGCTTCTCACAGAAGTCAGCCCTTTCTACCAAAACTTTGCCACACAAATCCAACAGAATGCCCAACACCCTCTTTAAGAGAAGCACATTTTTGAGGAAAATATATGTAGTTTGTGCGAATGCATGCTTATCCAAACTTCCCCCAGCTACTGCTGCAAGACATAGCTTATTTCAGCTTTCTCATAGAAATTGTCTCCAATTACTGCCAGTTTTCTTGTCAGCATTTTTCATGCTGTGATGATTTTAAAAGACTGACGCTATACATAATATTATGTTTCTCTCTGTCTTACTGTAGAGATAGAATTTTCATAATTGCAGGGAGGTGTTTAAACTTGCACATGGAACATCTGACTTCCTAAAACAGATTATTTAGGGTTTCTTTCTGACTAAACCAGCAGAATAACATAATAAATCTTTGAGTTTACATGAAAACAAAGCCGAGATTTAACTTGAGCACATTTAAGTAAACACTGATGACTAAAACATGACACTCCCATTTAAGGTTGCTGGGCTATATCTGATTTTAAAGAATAAAAAGTCCATTTCTTCTGATTTTTCTTCCACACTAAAATGACTTCATTTCAGATGCTAAGTATCTATAGACCCCATTAACCTCAACTATGGGTATTGTTTTGAATATAATTTTTGCCAATGTAGAAGATCTCCGCAAGAAATGGAAAAACTATATTTGAATAACGTTAACCATGCTTTTCCTCTGCTGGTAATTTATTAAAAATGCAGCCTCCAATATGCATAGAGTGCAAAGCTATGAGAATTGATGGCAAGTGAATCTGGAGGTGCTTTTAAAAGGACTGCCACAAGGACTTTCAGATATGATAGTGTTAAGCCTTTCACTGCCTTATCTGAAATCTGCAGTTCTGAGAAGATGCTGAAGAGATTGGAAAGAAAGTTATATTAATTTATGTAGGTCCAAATGAAAACCTTTTACCTGAAGGCTTTGTAGACAACAGTATGAACAATTTAGAACTACTTAGTTTTCCAAAGTTTGCATGACTGAGTAGCTGTTAAAAGCAGAAATCTGAATTATTTGTGAGATATGTTCACATTCACTCTAACTTGCTAGTTAAGAAAACACCAGCAGCTTCCTGTGAATTCTGTATGTGTATTTTGCCTACTTGAATCCATGTCTCTCTTTCTCTTTGTAAGTGGTAGCAAGGTTGTTCCAGGACTCATTTTTCCTGACCCACACACCAGGAGAATAGAGTGGATAGAGGAAATACTGCGGCAATTGTGGTAACATCCCTTTTTACTGTAAATATATTCAGAATTATGCTATAAAAGTTATTGCAAGCTATCAAAGTTATTGCAAGCACAAACTTCATACTCACATAACCTTTCTTCTGTAGTTACTCCTAAATTATATTTGTGTGAAGCAGAACAAAAGGCAAAGTCTATGGTTTAGCAAAAAGACATTCAATTAGATATGAATGTTATTTGGTCTCTGTTAATCTCTGAATCATCAACAAAACTGTTCCAGCACACACTACAAGTCTGTTTTCAGACTTTTTGGGAAACCCAGGACTGATTGTTTTGTTCCTGTCTTGGAACATGAAAACACCAGGATAGATTATTGTTCAGGTTACAGAGGAGAAAAAAGACAAAAGCTGCTTTAGTTTTAGAATTGTTTCTGCCTTAATTCTTCCTTTTACAAATGCAATGCTTCAATTAAATAACAAATATCTTGCTTGGGAAGTTCTGCTTAATTACTGAAGAAGTACAGCAGGACCATCAGCACCCATTTTCCCACAATATTCTGATAATCTCAGAAGGCTTTTGCAGATAATCTTTGATATATTGAGTAAAAGTTCTGGTGTTTACAAAACAATTGGGTGTCTAAAAGCTTTTCTATGGCAGATACTGCTTCTACCATGCTTTATTACTCTTGTGAAAGACCATCAAGTTCCTTTTGATCCTTGTGCTCAAAGCTCTCTAAGCTTTGCTTTTATGCTCTTCATGCTTGAAAACCACCTATAATAGATAAGATTATCTATAAAATATAGCCTAAAATCATATTAGCAAATTCTGGATAAAGGGCCTTCTTACAAGTATTTTCTTGTTCAGTCTGCTTCCAGTGAGATCAATGAGTACAACCCTCGTTGCCTTTGCAGTGCCTTTTCCTTGCTTTTGTTAAAGCAGCATTGTCAAAGCACAGAAACAAAGAGTAAATAAAAAGCTGTTTGTTGAATGATGTGAGAAATGCACAGGCTTCTTTATGTGTTCATTTTAATTGAAGTGTGTTGCAACCTTGAACGCTGCAATAATGAATGTGCCAGGAAACACAGATATTAGGGTGTTACAGGTTTCCTGTAAATCAGACTTCATTCTAAGCACTGAGTTTGTAGCCTTCCTGCTGGGCTGAGTAACAAAAGCTTTGGTTAGTGTGAGCAATGATCATTTTTGCTTTACCAAGATTAAATATAAAGGCCTGGTTAGGCAAAATCAGAAACTGAACTGTCATGTGCTTGCCACACATGAATCAAAACCTCTGTGGTTTGTGAAAGAAGTATTTTTTGTTTTTCTTATAAAGCAAGTCATTATTATTCCTCTTCTGTAATTATTCATATGTATGGATTTCAGAAATCCCAAAATGAGATATGTAAGGCTAGTCCCGTGATTATGGTTAACCTCTGGTAGGAAGTGCTAAAAATGTGATGTAGAGAAAGGGTTCCATTTTTTTTGAGCCCAAATTAAAGAGCTCTGTGAAATACGAATACTTCTAGTCATGCAGGGTACTTACTGACATTTCAGTCTGACCTGATCATTGCAGGGTATCACCTTTAAAAAGAAGCCCAAGGAATGAACACATTCTACAGACATGAGTCTGATAATGAAATTATTAGACTAATAATAGAAAAATAAAAATGGAAGACCTGTTGATTTAGTGAGCATGTTTATGAAGAGTCTTGGACTGCTTAGGCACCTCTTCACAGATTAATTAGAAGGAAAATTAGTCATTTGGTCTCCTCTGCAGGAGGAAAATAAAAGTTCATGAATGAGATCATCAGATCATCTGAGGTGAGGCATGTGAGGAATTCTCAAGGCATGGACAACAAAGCAATTTTTAAATCTCTCCAACACAGGGCAGTATAGCTTATTCGGTAGACCCTTTTGAAAACTTGAGGAGAAGACATTTAGTGAAATTAGTAAATTTGTAGACTTGTAGGAAAGGAGTGCTAATTTGAGAGTTGAAAGAGATGATTTCTAATTCTCATCAACGTATGATCAAAGTAAGAACATTTCTCCTGTAAAATGTCTTTGTGACTGCCAGGAAAAAGAAAACTGGAGGTGATTATAACTTTAAGTAATGTCTGTTTAGAGTAATGTTGTCCTCTTATACTGTTTGTTCAGACCAAACTGGCTCTGCTGATGTTTATACTTAGTAGTTAACCTTGGTTGCTATCCTTTTGTGTAGAATGGATCTAAGGTAGCTGGTATACTAAACTCTTCAAAGAATGGCACAACATTTTATTTTCTTGAACACTTCTTCAAACTTTTTTATTTTCTCAAAAAAATTGAACAATGAAACAATAAATAGGCATCTTGTTTAATCAGAAATAATCTTGCATAAAAACCAGTAGGAATATACGGGAGATAAAGTATAGCCATTGCTATCTGGTGCTCAAAGAAGTGATAGGTAAGTTTAGATATGATCACACTCAAAATGAGCAAATTCTGATCACTGTAAAACAATTTTTCTTCCAAAGGTCGTGTTTAAAGTTGAAAATTATTAACTGCTTGAGCTAGTCAACTGTGCCAGCTGAAATGAAGGCTCAGATATTTTAGGCATGTCTTGCATTTAAACTTTGCTAAAAATAAAAATAACAGGAAAAAACTGGCTGGACTGTGTGACCTGTACATCGAGCATGCCTTGTGAACTTAAGGATTCTTTCTACAGGACTTGCACATAATTTTTTTCTTTTGACTTAACTTGTCCATGTTTGCCAAAGCTGTCTACCCATTTGACATAACCTTGTCTTTGATGTATTGGAGGAGCAGACACTGTAAAGGATGATGAGTGTTTCAACATATTCCATTAATGCATATCACATCAAAACTCAAGGCATACTCAAGAAACTGCTGAAACTACATGCTTGTCCATGCTGGATCAGTTTCTTAGCATTGCTCACTCCTTCAAAAGAGGAACATCAATTTACACTGACAACAGACCAGGTACCTTTAGCTACTATATTATTATTTTTTTGTTCATGTAAATTTAATGCTTCAAAGTAAATTAGTAACTGTTATTTTTAGAAAAACTCTTGAAGATGTTATATAAGAGTATCAAAACAAGTAAAATGGTAGTGATTTATGTGAATTTATTTGGACAAAACCAGTAATAACATGAACTATTATCTTCTTTTTAGAAGTATTTGAAAAAAATCAACTAATTGCCTGCTCATCATATCCCATTATTTTTCAGTTTTATTGTACTTGTTTTCTGTGTCTCTAGTCAAGACAATGTTCATAGATGCTAAAAAATGTCTAGAGCACTTCTATGCCAAATCAAGCAGGAGAAAGAATATAAAATAATTCTCAAAAGGCTTGTGAAATTTCCAGCTCAATTTTTAAGCCTCACTTATGTTTGAATGAACAGTTGAAATTTTGAGTGCCTAGATGGACCAAACTATAGTTCTGAACTTTCTGCAGTTTATTTTCATAGAACCAGTATTTGCCCTATAGTGTAAAGGCTATGTTTCAGTCTTACAAAAAATGTAGAAAACTATTTTTCCTAGCCATATAAAGATAGTTTCAACTCCAGAAAGCAAGTTTGAAATTGAAAAGATCTGATATTTCAGGTAGGAGTTGTACAAGGAAGAAGTGGCTTGCAGAGATGCATTACATAAAATATAAATACATGCTTAAGCAAACAAATAAATAAATCTAACTGTAATGTTTATATAGAACATCCACATAATAATAAAAAGACACGAGTTTTCCATTTTATTCACACAGCATAACAATGCTGTATCATCAGCTGTTCATATCTATGAATACCTCACACTTTACAGATAAAACACTTTTGCACCATTAATAGGGGAATTAGTCCTTATTTACGAAAAAGCTCCCTATAAAACTACAAAAATTATGTACAGTATTTCTTTACTGCACAGTCTGATTTTAGCAAGGCCTACTGCTAATTCCTGGCATTTTAAATGTGCTAATGTTCCTGGGGGAATCCTCATCTTATTTCTGTCAACGGCAAATGGTGCTCATGACTAGAAAAATAACATTATTAATCTGGCAGTGTCTATTATAATATCCTAATTTTTGAAATTTTCTACCAGACATATATTTCTCATTTAAGTAGGCAGAGGTGGGGCAAAAATCATATTCTGCCATTCTTTCCTTTATGCCCTTATGCAACTCTCTTACCTTCTGGGTTGTTTTTGTTTTTGTTTTTTTTTTTTCTCCTTAACTCACACAGAATTTATTTGCCTATTTCTCATTCCCTTTAGGATGCCCTACATGTCTCAAAATGTTTTGGAGATCAGGTCCTCATTACCTTCACACTTGCACCGTGGTTTTTGATGAAGGTACTCTGGAGTCTCAGAGAAGATGACTTCAGTGAATGGAAGGAATTGTAGCTCAAAAAATGAAATTGGAATCTGTCTGAGGGTGAAATTGTAGTTGTGCCTCACTCTTACATAAAAGCAATACTCCATTTCTTATACTTCATATGATTTTAGTAATCCACACGTTCTATATGGAACATGTAATCCACATTTGTGACCTGCTTTATATTTCATATGTCATAAACAGCTCTACTCTTTCCTGTAAATCAGTGAAACTGCAAATAGGGTGGAAGAAAAATGGCTAGCTTGTCTAGTTACAGCACACTAGATCAGAATAGAGTAACTCTTTAAATGGAAGGACATTATCTTAGTTTGAAGACAGTAATACAATTTTAAACCAAAAAGCAAAAAAGGGTCACAAAAGTATAGGAAAAGGAAAACAGCTCTTTAATTAAATAGATATATTTAACTATGTATTAGAACACGGAACAATGGTAATAAAAGAAACAACAACAAAAAGAAACCCCTTTTTTTCTCCGAACTCTCAGTCCAGTCTTGTGAACACAGCTGCTGCGATGTAGATGGAAGATGTGACTCATGCCGAGTGGCAACCCAGGCAGGGGCAGTGTGTTGATGTGCTCTCACCAGCGTTCCAATTGAACAAAAAAGGAAGGAAAGGAAAAATCTCTCTGGGGAAAGTCTCCCTCTCAGGGGGTTCAAACTGAGCTCACATGGGCTGTGGCAGATCTGTAAGCTGGGGGCCAATACACCTCCCACTGCATTCTGTGCAGGGAGCTCAGTCTCTCCCACCTACACCATGTGGTGCCAGGTTTGGAGCAAGTGCTGTTGCTCAGCACAGAGGGCAGTTCCAGTTCTGCCAGTCCATCAGCTCCTGCACCCCACCAGTGCCAGCCATGTGGCGGGCCCTGCAGGCATGCACAGTCACAGCTGGGGGTGGAAAAAACATCCCTGGCACATCCCCAGTATGACACAGCCCGGCCTCTGGCACTCCCATACACAAGCTGTGCTCAGAGCCAAAGACTAAGAGAGCCAAGCATGCGTGGGTGAGGGCAGATTCCGCTTCTGATTCCTGTAATCCACTGTGTGGCAGAAGTTCCCATGAATCCATTGGCTCATCCCATCAGCCCCCAAAGTCTGGAGCTGTCTCCAGCATCTGCTGCAGTTGCTGGGTGTCTGTGTGTCCTGGGAGCAGCCACTGTTGGGCCAGGTCCAGGGTCCGGTGCCGCTGGCCACTCCTGCTCACCTCTGCATGGAGCAGTCACCCCTTGGAATCGTGCAGGGCCATGAGGGGCCCACGCACGGATGGTCCTGCGCCACCAGCCGTGGCCTCACAGTCCCCTTGGGATTGAGGAGGGGCCAAGTGCAGACCCCACCACCTGCAGGGAAAGGGAAAATCAAGAGACAAAATGAAATCAGACCCATAACAGACATAACTTTTAAACCCTGATTGTAACAATATAGCATAGTATACATTTGCCCTTATGGCAATTACTGTTAGAGGGATGAGAAATTGCAGAAGCATTATGCATTCTCATTAAAATGTGCAAACATCTATATACTTTATGTGAGTGCGGAATTCATGTATACTTATAAATCATTACATCAACCATTTTTCAACATTTGAATGCTAAGTTCAGTAAAACGGTAACTTAATATGGCAAGAAGATGATCATTAAAGAACAACTTTAAGGACATATATTTTCTTATTTTCCCTTTTAAAATCTGCTTTTCCCAAAAACAATATAAGAATGATCAGTAGGTTTGTAGAAGATTTGTTGTTACAGAACTGTATGGGAAACCATTATTCTGTAATGTATAATGCTTAGATTGTGATAAAACAAAGAGAAGCAGTTTGAAATAGGACTATTAACAATGCTGAGGAATTGCTTGTGGATACAAGTGGCAACGTGAAAAATGGGAGACTATTCTTGGCAAAACCTCTAGGGTAATCCACAGGTTACAGCTTCTCACACTTCATTTTGGTGCAGCAGAGTTTTTTTTTAATTGCAGAAAATCAAACGATCACTTGAACTCCATGAGGTACCTCAACAAAGGTTCTATTTTTTTTTTGTAGTCTCAGGATAGCACTAGCTTGGAATGCTTTTTGTCTAGTCCTAAAACTCTGGCTGCTCTGTATTTGTGAAAAAAAAAAAAAAAGGCAGGTGGGGCTGCTCCATCTAGCTTCTGTGTATGCAACTGTCTAAGAGCAAGGGTTCAGGGATGGTGGTGTTTAAGTGGGAGGGTGCTTAAAAAGACTATAATGTGCATGTTAAAAATATTTCTGGAGGCCTATGGTCTAAACACATGACAAATATGAATAAAAATGGGAGAAATAAACAGTTGCAGAGGCAACAAATAAGGCGAATCTGTAGTGCCGTTTTCCTCTCTTATAGGTTAATGGTAACCTTAAGTTCTTATTTCTGATAAAGGTCTTGTTTGCCAACTTGTAACTGCAACAGAACAAACATTTTAGACTCTTTCCCTTTGTGGTTTCATTTCTTCCCATCTGTTCAATTGGCTGTTGCTTTTTCTATAATGGGTCCTCTGCAATATTATAGTTCATAGTTATGTGAAGCAAATGAAAGACATTATGAAAATGGCAGAGAAGGGTTTTAGCCTTTCCTATGTGACATGAAGAAAACTTGCTTTACTTTAGTCTTCTTTGATGCATTAAAGTTATAATAAGGTAGAAGGAATTAGAATTTGGAAATAAAGATAGAAAAGTTCGAATAAGTGCTGCAGCATGAGGTATGAATGATTTGGATATGGTGAAAAGTTTTAAAACTTATAAAATGTTCTTATCATATTGTTTGGATATTTATTTTTGAAATTACCTCCCTCAGAATACTGTGTTCATGTTGTCAGATAAGGTTAAAGTGTTGGGGGGTTATAAATAGTTCCACAGAGATAATGTTTTTTTCTGTGTGAAATAAAATCTCATCATTATAATTCTATAATTTTGTACTTGTGTAAAACATGTTTCATCTCATTAAGATACATTTTATTGAGGAGTTAAGTGTAGAGAGTTGTGTTTCTATATGATTTTTTTTTATTGTGGTACAGTTTAGGTTATGGTTATAATCCTATGTGTGGGATTGTGCAAGAGAAGTGCCTAGTATTTCATCTGTGCTACATGTCCAGAGTGAATCTATTGGTTAGATGCTTCTTTTCATCTAGGCTAAACAAAGTTGAATTATTTCATATTTGCCATAGGCTAGAATAAGGCATCTGACTTGTGAGGGTCCCTTAAACTTCTTGGCTTCTGTAACTTCAGGAGATTCTAAAATGGTCACTAAGAAGTATGGAGGTGATTTTTTTACGTCAATGATGCCACACACCCTGTGTGAGTTCCCTGGTTTCCAAGACAAAATGATGTAGAGGAAAGATCAGAAAACAGAGCAAAGAAACCTTCTGTGAGATAAGGAGGCAGAACAATAAATCTTGGGATTTAAAGCTGGGACGCTGTCACCTGCACAGAAGTATCTGACCTTTCCTTAGTGCTCCTTTTCACTTCCTCTTTTATGTATGCTCAGTGAATTCACGAAGTTTTTGGTCAGACAAGCTCCCTTCTGTGAGGTAAACTATGCTATAGTCTACAAAGTTGTACTTGTTTGCATGTAATGCCTTGCAAATACCAAGCAGTTGTGATGAATATAACTACTTAGCAGTTTTTCACCATATGCTATAACTAGCTGTCTAGGCAAAGGTGGAAAAAAAAAGTTCATATAGATATATTTTAATGTGTTATGATGACATATTCTTTCGTTAGAAACATATTTTTTTTTCCCCTAGGAATCATATATGGAAAAAAATCCACCCAAAACCCATGTACATACCACAGTACTCAATGAAGTAGAATAAGCATCAAGTTTGTAATTGAGTAGGATGTTGAAAATAATAACTGAAATTGCAGAAAATTAGCAGTCTGTTGAGGCATCCAGCAAATGAGATACACACTTTAATTTACCATGTGGCAATATATTATTAATTGGTAATTTATAATAGATGCATGCTATGAAATTTATATCAGCTAGTAATACAAATGTAATCATGTTTTCATAGTATGCATTGTTATGAGTTTAAGTTTTGTGATTTTCTCTGTGTACTTGCCTCTATTGGATAAGCTCTTTGGTATGTAGTACCTGGTTTGAGCAGTACTTCCCTGATGGTTAATTAGTGATTATTTCTTTATGGTTTGACCACTAAGCATAGAAAATGTCCACTAGCTAAAAGTCTTCATGCAGATTCAAGTAAGAATCTATATAGAAAGTTCCCAGAAATAAACTGAGATCAGTTTCTCTCTTGCTTCCACTCCTGTAGTAATGATTAAGGGTTTTCTTGAGAACATTAAAGAAATATGTCTTAAGAGAAGAGCTGCATGGGGTAAGGTTTGAAAGACTGACCTAATGTTGTCTTCCTCCATTTTTTTTTAAAGATTTGGAGAGAGGAAAGCTTGGTAGGCTAGCATTGAATTAATTGCAACAGAGCAATATTGACAAGCCTAAAAATTCAAATGCATAAGGCTTTCTCCAGATGCCCACTGCAAGTGGTATCTTTAAAATAATAGCAAGTTTCAGAGATTTATCATTTTCTTTCTGATATTTGAACAACTAGAATCCAAGTTTTCAAACGTATCTTGTTTATTGGAAGTACTTCAGCACTTTTTTATTGAATAAATCTAGTCAGCCTGAGTCCTCATATTTTCCCTGCTAAGCTTCTGAGTGCTAGTATTGCTTGGTATGCTCTTTAGTTTAATCAGTGTTCCTCAATGACCAAAAGCACCAATTTCAAGAGAGAGTTACCCAGATTTTATGGTCCTTGGCCTCTTTTCAACATTGGTATTTTCAGGTGAGATGAAACTAAAACGGCAGTAAGAGAAGTTTGATTAGCTTTACATCTGGGAAGTAAGGTTGGAAGCAGAATAGCATAGAATAGCAAGCAACTGCTTGACCACTTCAGGAGTAAGAAAAAACTAAAGTATATTATTAAGGGTGTTCTCCAGATGTCTCTTCAACACTGACAGGCTTGAGGCATCAATCACCTCTCTAGGAAGCCTGTTCCAGTAAATAAATATCACTCGTTTATAATATCAAGCCTAATTCCGGAATAGTGTATGTTCTCCTTTTGTTAATTATTCACATTTGTTTCTGAAGGATAACAAGACAATTGCATTTTAAGTGCTTAATTCATGTCTCCTGGTGACAAAACTAGGAGGTCATTCTTACATGCAATGTTCATGAAGTCTTTTAAAACTTACAACATAGGCACAATACATAAAGAAACACATAGGGAAGCACATTCAACTAATATCTTTCAGTAAGTCTGGAATAATAGAATGGTGCTGAAGAATCTTCACTGTTGGCTTTTATGGTTGTTTAACACCAACCGGAAATTAAACTCCTTTCTCCACTCCTTTTGGTAAGACAGGGACAAAAGCAGAATCTATGGGTTGAGATAACAATTTACTGAAAGCAAAAAACAGTGGATTAAGAGACGCTCAATAACAACAACAATATTAATAACAAAATTAAACAAAAAGAGAAGGTGTTTTAACCATAAAAAGGTGTTCACCACTTCAACTTAGTTCCATGTGTCTGCATGGACAAAATGACAACTGTTCCTGCAGGCTGAACCACGTCTGCCAAGACAAAAGAAAGATGGTGGGGGGCTACTGCAGCTAGTGTGTCCCACCCCTCCAAGCCTGAGACAATGAAAAATAATGATGGACAACCCCTCTGAAAGACAGGTTGTTTGAGTTACACCACGCCAGCACTCCACTGGGATCAGTTCTGCACTACTTCTGCTGCTCCATTGCACTGGAGGTTGGTCCTGTGTGATGCTGCCTCTTTTCTACTGCTGTGCTGTGCTCTGCTTGGCTGGGCTTTACTGAGCTCCCTTTGGCTCACCTGGCCTGTGGCCTGCTTCTGCTGCTCTGTCCCAGTGGCAGCCTCCCTGTTGATGATGCCATTCAGCACCATGTGAATTCCATGTTTCAATGCTTTTCTTTCAGCACCGTGTCCTGTAGTCATGTCTCAGACAAACAAGAGAGAGTGAGCGGTGGCAAAGGAGGGAGTCCACAGGGCTGGTGCTGATAGCCTTCCCCCTTGAGAGAGTGAGGCAAAAAGGGTGCACTTCTGCTGGTGTGCTTACCTTTCTTCCCAAATCCACAACCCCCAGTGAGGATGTGGGTGGTATAGAATAACAACCCATGCCCACATGGTGCTAATCTTTGCCCTCTCCCTGCAACCAGGACATTATCTACGCCTTATTCTACATCATGAATGTAGAATTCTACATTCTACATCTACATCATGCCCTGATCTTATACCTTCCAACTCTATACATATTTATGTACATATAAGTGTACACTAGCATAGATGTTATTTCTGTAGTCAATTGCTGCCCCACCCCCCTCCCGCCCCCCCCCCCCCCCGCGCGGGCCTGT
>VYZS01065327.1:88175-115762 GCA_013400695.1 Neodrepanis coruscans
TCCACATGATTTTCTTTTGAAAACAAGGAAGTTCTGTCTATGCAGTTTGAGTGCCACAATATAAGAAGGATATAAAGCTATGAGCTTCTAATCTGTCTTTGGTCAAGCAAAGTCCTGCTGACTTAGTTTTGCTTGGGAAAAGGCCAGAGCATCGTCTTTGGTTATTATATAGCTTCATTTTCTCATTTAAAAACATATGAGCCTGGAATGGGCATTCAAAATAGAGGGCTGGAAAGAACAGAATAAATTACAGGAAAAAAGGAGTTTGGCTGAAAAGAAGCCTATGTATTTCCTGCTAAAAGGGAAGGCAGCTATCAGCATGGTCTTTATTAAGACTCATGTGTTTTCTGCTGAAGGAAGATAAGACATGGGGGAAGAGAGAATAGAAGTTAAAATTAGAATTGATATCAGATAGAACAATTAAGTATTGACAATTTTTCAGGCCTTGGAATGGTTTCTGTTTGCAGCTGCAAGGCACTGCAGCAGCTTTTGTATTTATGAGCACTTGGTGAGTACTCTGACAGGTTTATTATTTGTTGGCTTTCTCCAGCATTGCACAGTAAAATTGTTTTCAAGAAGTGTTCAAAAGTGTAGCTGGCTGCCACTGTATCAAGCCCAATCAACCCACCAATGTATTTCACATTCTTGACTGATAACTGGCTCAGCAGTTTGGCATTTCAGGGAAGAAGTGGAAGGGTAGCAGACCTCAATAGTCATTAATCCTTTTTCGCTGCGACTCCCTTGGGCAACTGCTTGTGCCATTATCCACATTTCTTACTGCTGATTTCCACACTTCCATAGCTACTCAAACCACCACAAATTTACTGCTGTCCCTTTCACTTACTGTAGACCTTTCATCACACTGGACTCAGCAGCCCTCATGGGCTGATAGTGGTCAGGGGAATATGTCTCTCTTTTCTTTTTTAAACCTGTGCCATTAATTTGTCTTCTTACCTCAGTATACTTTCCTCCCTCTAAATTTATGTTTTTCCTTATTGAACAGAACATGAGGGTATGAATGTACTTCCTTTAAAATATGTTTATGTGGGTTGGGGTGAGAGATGTCTTATGGTAAATAAAGGAACGATTTTGTCTGCTTGCTCGTGCTCTTCTGGTTGAACTGGTTATTCAAAATGTTATGGCCATTATGGATTATATTACCATGAATGTTAGTTGCTGAGGAGATAGGCTATTTATTTGTTTGTTTGTTCATTTATTTATTTAAATGCTGCAGAATTGTGAGCAAGCTTACACTGTACTGACTGAAATGTCAGAAGTCATTAAGCCAAACTGTTTCCAATGGGGGAAAAAAAAGTCATCTGTCATTATGAGAAGCAGATATCTATAATTAATTAGGAGCTGGAACTTTTAGAGAGAAAGAGATATGAAGAGAAAAAAACCCCACATTCTCACATTTTTTCATATTTTGGCTTCATTGCACCAAGGGTACTGAATACTCCAGATGGATTTAAAAAATAGGGATTCGAGTTTCCCCCTGAGGATTCAAAATAAAGTCTGTCTGTCATTTGCCAGCAATCTGGTGTTATGTGTAGTTGTGCTGCTGTGAGAACTGTCTTGTGTATATTTACTATTTTATTAAAGTACAAATGTCTCCTCCACCTGTCTTCTAAAGAGTAATGTGTCCTGGACAAATCTGTTCCATATAATATATATTTAACTACCCTTATCTTTGAAGGCAGAATCCATGTTAGGAAGGAGTGAACTGTCCAAATGAATTAATTGTGTGCGGAAAGGGAATTCAAGTGATGAAGGCGGCATAAAGAATTTAAAGGACAGGAAATAGAGGCAAGGAGACAAAGAATCTCACTGGGAAATTATATAAGAGTCAAATATTATGAAAGAGTTGAGCACACATAAGAATCCTCCAGTGTCTCTATAAACTACAAATAAAAACCTTCCCCTGAAAACCTGTCCCCTGAAAGATTTTGCCTGTCAAAAGCTCCACTAAGCCCATTATAATGACCATCCCTTAATCAAATTTGTGTTAACAGTTTACAGGTCTGGGGTCAGCTACCTCAGGAGATCTTTATTTCTTGTGACAAAAACACTGTGTTTTATGAGGAGAAATTAATAAGGAGAAATTAATAAAGAGCAAGTAGATGAACTGGTAATGCATATGGATGAGAAAAGGTTTCAAGTGGAGTCTGGGTGTTGCATCAGCTTGGGCAAGAAATTAATAAAGATTATCAATATTATAGGGGAGTATTGCTGCTAGTGAAATAGTCTTGATTCTGTGGTAAGGTAGAGCTTGATTCCCTGTTTTAACCAGACTACCTGGGGAACTAGGCAGGATATATGTCAACTTACTCTGGAACTGGAATGCCGCCCCAAAGATAGGTTTGTGTTGAGGTAGTGCTGGTGTGAGAAGGGTCTGTGCTTTCTTGAGCAGCCTCTGCAAGCAGTATTGCTGCAGAGATTTGGGACAGCTTGAAAGAAGGACAGTATGTTTAGCAATTTGCAAAAAATCCCCACAGTTTCTTTGTAAGTGGTGGAAAGTTTGGAGCTTGATTTCCTATGAGTTTATATCCCAAGGTGAACTGTTGTGTGTATTCTTTTTTATCCAAAAGGGATGAACTAATTTTGTAGGCTGTCTGACAATAAAGGCTCTTCAGAGTTCCCATTTGTCTTATCTGCACTTGCAGTATACCAAATTTACAGGGATTTTAACACATTTGAGGTCCTCATCTCAACTTAATTTGAATTGGTACAGAAACTGTTGGAGAACAAAGGGTGAGTAAGCTTAGGAAACTGGACTAGATTAATAGTTACATAGTAATACGTGAAAGTTTCTTCCAGGGAAGACTTTTGTCCTATTGACTGATTTCCTTCTGGTCTTTATCTGGTATGAACCAGTATAGCAGGATGAGATCTTACCTTTTTTCCCCCTTAGGAAAAAGAAACATAAAAAGGAAACTTGATTTTTCATATCACCCTCCCAAAAAGCCTTTCAGAATTCTGGTCAAGCTTCTCTTATACTCAGATTCCATTGTTAAAGATTTCTTATCCTCCAGAAAAACCCTCCTATATGAATTCTGCTTTGCTCTTAAATAGGAATGGCAGGGACATGATATTGAAGACCTTGGCTTTTGCCTGGACTGCCTTAGAAAAAAAAGTAGTGCACCATAACCATTTGAGTATTTTTCATGATTCTAAAAATGCTGATTTAAAGTTAGTTGTGTTCTTCAATAATGAGTTATATGAAAATACAAGCTTCCATGTATATATTATTTTCCATAGTTTGAGTTATCATAGTTTGAGAAGTGTGCTGTCTTTTGGCCTGCACACTAGCAAAGAAAATGAGGGAATTAAACATTTGACTTGGCTGCAAGTACCCAGTGGAAGATCTCATAGTTACTGTACATTTATTGCTAAAGCTTGAGCCTTTAGTGACATATTCTGACTATCAGGATGTGCCAGAATATTCACAGTTTATAAGTGTTAATACTACTGACAAGTTCATCAAACTCATCTTCTTAGAGCTAGGACAATTTATTACAACATTTTATCCCGAAGGAGTTTATGTAATTGATGGATTTGGGTTACATTACAGATAGAAATAACCTTGAGAGAATTGGTGCTCACAGCTACGGTTGAATTTGATAGAGCTGAAGTGCCATTCACCCGGGGCTTCAACAAAACTGATAGCTCTAAGTTCTATATGACCAATTTAAATTGTTTGACTAAAATTACATTTTCTGTCTTAAATATAGTCAATGCTGATTAGGTCTGAGGGAGATGGAGTGGAGAACATGTAACTTAAACAAAACCTTCTAAACCAGTAGAGATTCTTCCCCGAGGATTTTTTATTTTCCTTTTATTTTGAATATTAAGTGATAATATTTCTAACTTTCAAGTAGGATCATCAGAAACCAAACTCAACATTTTCAAAGCAGAAAGCCCTTTTTTCTCCATGATGACTGGAGTCTGTGTTGTCATTCATTTGTATAAGCCTTTAAAAGATCTTTGTCTTAGAATAAAGACTGAAAATTATCTTGAATGTGCAACAGCTTTTGTTTTAGGGTAAAATAACACTTTCCAAAGTTCAGCTGAGGAACTAAGATTGAGTGACTTGACTAAACTCACACTGTAAGTCAGTGGCAAAGCTGTGGCTAGGCTGTAGACTGCTGGGTCTCTGGCGTACAGAGTTGGTGCTGTTTACAAAACTCATTTCCTTTGTTGCAGCTCTGATTGGTTTGCCAGTGCTGATTCTGCCTTATTACACTGGGACATATTGTAGAAACTAAATCCAGGGAGAAAATAAGGCAGAAAAATGTAAATTTGAAAGCAAAATGCAAAAGCATGGAACAATAAAGTAATATTTTTCTGGTTTACTATTTGAGTAGAGAAAATAAGTTATGGTGCTGTTCCTGGCAAAAAAAGGAGGTTTCAAAACAATCTGTATGGGGTTGTTTGTGGGTTGTTTGGTTGGTTGATGTTTTTTTGAATTATTTTTTTTTGTCTAGTTTTGGTTTGGATTTTTTTTTTTGTTCTGGTTTCATTTTTTATTTTTATTTTAAATAAGTACATGATTTTAAGTTCAATAAAACCCTGGAGGTGGAGAGTGGGACAAGAGTTAAACTGAGGAAGTGAGAAGGTGATTTTGAATATCCTCTGGTTCTGAGGGAAGTTTAAGCAGCTAAAGGATTCCAGAAGACTAGAAATTGCAAAATAAATGAAAATTGAGGCAGGCATAATCTTGTATGGAAGGGAGTTCCCTGCTCAGCAATGTTAAAGATTGAAGGGAGAAAAATGCTCTTGAATGACTCTTTGTTTAATGAAATTATCCTCAAGCAAGCAGTTTTTAGAAGCTAAAAAAAACCAAAACAGAAATAAGACTCTTAGACCATGGTACAGAAGCTATCCACACTAAGCATTTTCCTTATTTGTGAACTCAGGTTCTAGAATTTTTGGAATCTTTTCTTGAAATGTTTTATCCTTTTTCCTGACCTTATAATCTAAGACTTATTGAACACATTTTGGAAATGGCTTGAAAAACAAGAGATGAACTGAATGTTCCATGTTCCTCTAGTCATTCAATAAAATATAGATAAAATTTTGAGAAGTAGAGCTCTTCACAATACTGTAAAAGGGATCCAGATGGCCAGTGCAGCACACTGAAAAAGTGTGTCTTGCTCTATTGTAGGGAATGACTAAAGAATTCTCAGCTATTCTTATTTTCTTTTTTGGGTGTTATTTCCCAGTCATTTTGTAGGTGACTTTGGTATGTTGAGAATTTGTGTGACATTAACTCACACTTATATACATAAACATGGGCAGATGTTATGGGAAAAAATCCCAACATTATCTTTGAAATGATCTTGGGTGTGGTTTTTTTGGAGGTACCATTAGATAGCTCTCATCCAGCAGGCTGAAAGAATGGGCTCCTCCTCTAAAACATCCCCTCTGATAGAGGCAGTGTGAATATGAAGCTGAAGGTAAGAGAGGTGACCAGTTCTGTTGAGTGATGTTAGCTATTGGGATTTACTCTGTAGGTGTCTGAAATGGAGAGGTAACAAGTATAATATATCAACTTTCTATTTTAAGAATTCCATATTCATATCACCCTGTTGGTATGCACATATGCAAACATTTTATTTTTTAATAGATACAGCTTGGTGTTCCGTTCTGTGTAATTTTGCCTAGAATAATGCTAGTTGAAAGTCTTATATTCAAATAAATCATGTGTCTTGGTCTGATATTTGTTAACGTTACTGTAGCTTTATTCCAAGACTGGAAACATTTATCTATCTGAATATTTTAAGTACAGGTCTATTAAACATAAGACGTGTTATCATAAAGCTATATTTTCTGATGGAGTATAGCACTTACCTACATGAACATAGCTGTACATACATGTATATTTATATGTATGTTAATATTCAAGTTGAATGATCATTTGTTTTCAAAACTCCCTGATTTAACTGTTATATTATTATCTCTTTGAGGACTATGCTTCTACTATCTAATCATCTTTTAACACTCCTCACATCTGTCATATTTTTAGCTCTGTAACCTCTTCTCTATCTTATGCATAAATATTTCACACCACATCTTTCACATCTATTATGGGGAGACTGCTACATTAGGTGGCCAGAAAGCACAGATGAGTGTGCTTTTCTTGCTTTTCCTTTTCCAGATAGAAGCAGTCCATAAGGGATGCTTTGTATTCTTTATTGCTACCTCGGAACAGTCACCTGTAGTGGTGGTCCTGCCACTGCTTGCTGCTCTCACTACAAGCCTGTGTGGCAAACCAAGTAACTGACTGCTGTTTACATCCTCACTTTGATATAGTTATAAAGCACTTTCCTTCTTCTATCTTTTCCACTCCCCTGGGTGCAATCTAATCCATTGTGTGACTTTTCTTCCAAAAGACACAGAATCACAGAATATGCTGCATTGGAAGGGACCAAAAGAGATCATCAAGTTCAACTCTCAGCCCTGCAAAGGACCATCCCCAAGAGTCACGTATGTGCCTGAGAGTGTAATCCAAACACTTAACCTCTGTCAGACTTTGTGCTGTGACCACCTCCCTGGTGAGCCAGTTCCAGTACTCAACCACCCTTTGGGGGAAGAAACTTTTTCTAATAGCTACCCTATACCTCCCCTGACAGAACTTCAGGCCATTCCCTCGGGCCCTGTATCTGGTCACCAGAGAGAAGAAATTAATACCTGCCTCTCTTCTTTCCCTCACAAGGAAGTTGTAACTGCGATGAGGTCTCCCCTCAGTCTCCTCTTCTCCAGGCTGAACAGATCAAGTGACCTCAGCTGGTCCTCGTATGGCTTCACCTCAAGGCCCTTCACCATCTTTTTTGCCCTCCTTTGGACACTCTCTAATAACTGAATATCTTACATTGTGGTGTCCAAGACTGCCCACAATATTCAAGATGAGGCTGCACCAGTGTGGAGCAGAGCGGCACAATCCCTTCCCTTGACTGGCTGGTGATGCTTTGCCTGGTGCCCCCCCGAGGACAAATTTGGCCCTCCAGGCTGCCAGGGCACTGCTGAATCATATTCAACTTGCCATCAACCCCCAAGTCCCTTTTGTGTGGCACTGCTTTCCAGCACCTCATTCCCCAGTCTGTATGAACATCCAGGACTGTCCCACTCCAGGTGCAGAATCCGACACTTTCCCTTGTAGAAATTTATATGGTTGGTGATTGACCAGTTGTCTAATTTGTTGAGGTCTCTCTGCAGGGTCTCTCTGCCTTCAAGGGAGTCAACAGCTCCTCCTAGTTTTCTGTCATCTGCAAACTTCCTTAGTATCCCTTCCAGTCTTGTGTCCAAGTCATTTATGAAGATGTTGATGAGCACAGGGCCTAAGATGGAGTCCTGCAGAGTGCAGCATACTTTTGGCTTTTAACTGCACCAAACAAGTTTTTTTAAGAGATGGAATGATTGTCTTGATGTTCTGGACAAATTTGATCTAAGAGCACTAAGTTTTGCCTGTCAGTGTTCTCCTGTGGCTTCAATTCAACATGCTATTTTCTGACAATTTGAGCAAGGTCAATGGCTTTTGACCTTTTCCAGCCAATTGGATTTTTTTATTGAATTAAATGTTCCTGAATCATCCTGCTTTTAAGAATATTGTTGCTCAATATTCTTAAGTGATACTGCTGTGAAGTAGTCATTATTTCTTGCTTTCTTATCTCCCTCTTATTTCTGTATGTCTATGTACAAATACAAAGGGATGGATAGTATGATTTCAGTCTACTTTATGACAAGGTAATTTGTTTACTAAAGAGAAGGTGTTCCATCCAGATGAGATGAAACATAATATAGATTGGCAGACATTTTATTTACATTTTTTGACAGTACCTGTTATATAAAGATCCTGTACTGCTTCATGGCTCACAGGGCAGAGAAAATAGCACTTCTTCTGGTATAAGACACAAATACACACATTTTCATGTTCTCTGTACAGTCTGTATGATGCCTTGCTGTTATAGAAGGCATTTAGCTATCCAGAAAATATCTTTCTTAACCTAAGACAAAAGTCACAGAGCACTATAATGGAAACAAAAATTCTTACTGTCTTAAATGAGCCTTGGACTGAGCCTATAAATGCAAATCTTAATCATATCTGTAAACACTAGAACTATACTACAAATGGATGCTGTATCCAGAGCTACAGAAAAATAATGTAAGTATTCTTTCATTTTTACATTTGAGTTTCTTGATATTTCTTTGTCCTCTCCTATTTCCATTTGTAGATGAACTTTGAGAACAATGTAAATTATTTGATTAGCATCTTGTGATTTACCATCCACTTTGTGGGTAGCACTTTTATTTCCTGGCCTCAAAATATTTCTGGTTTCATCTGTTACAACCATAGCCATGTGATCCTAGGAGAGGTCAAACCCACATTTCAACATTTTTCCTCCCTCAGCTCTCTTATTCAAGTTTATGGTACTGATATGTTCATTGTCTTCAGATAATGTACAGCCCTGTTGACAGAACAATGCACAGTGAATATGTTGTCTAATGTACCATTGAGCTTTTATTTCTCTGGCTGCAGAATTAAATGCTAGTCTTTTAAGAAGTAGCACATATTCCAAAGTCAGTAATTTTGTGAAGTCTTTCTGTAGTTACTAGTGCTCTGAAATACTGAGTATTGTAATACGGAGAAATTTTGTTTAGCTATTGAAAGGATAACAATAATATTCTGATTATTACAGGGTAATTCTGTCTGTCACCAAGCCCATACAATTGAGTGTAGAAACATTTTGTTGATTTTTTTGTTTAGGGACTTCTGTGACTTTAATAAGCATTTGGCAAGTAAAGGACAAAAATAGCAGTAGAATGACTTATGTAAAAATTAAAATTCAAAACTGCTATTGTGACATGAAGTACATGATGTTGCAGCTACTATAAAAGTTTTGTCATACCTCTGTAAGCAAAGACAGAGAACAAATTGGATGCTAAGATACTGAATGTGAAAAAAACTCTGGGTGTTGCAGGCCAGTGTGAGTTGGAACCTAAATATCAATTTCTCCCTGTCTTTTCTGAATTTGACATCGTTTTCTGAAAAATGGAGCATACTGAGAGAATTTCAGTTCATTCTAGAAATTTTAAATGTCAAAATATTCTTAAGTGTGGTAAAACAAAGGAACAGTGTTTATCAGTGTTTAACAGTTATTTTTAGTCTCTTTGGAGATACTATGTATTTTATTTGTAAATCACCAATATGTATCTAGAGTGAAGAGCTGTGCTATGATCTATGATACGACTTTTTACATGTAAACCATGTTTTTATGCTAGATGTGTATTTGTCTTTCTGTTCCCTCTCCTTCATAAACAATGTCAGAAATTTGTATCAGAACATACTGGACTATACTAAAAAGAGCACAGAAAATGTGCTGATCATCTTAGACTCAGAGAGGTATCTTTCCTATATGCTCTGAAGTTGGCCCAGTTCATCCATAGTGTACATTATGAAGAACAATATAAATCTTTGTGGCAGTTTCTAATTTGAGAAAGCCATTGACTGAATACACTTGAAAAGAGAAAAGAGAAGCTCAGGTAACAATAATATGTGAAAAAAAATGTTAGCATAAACATAAACATTGGAGAAGCAGCAGCCTAAATAATAGTGCTCTATCTCAAAATGTCTGCTAAAATATCAGGAGAAAGAAAAACAGACTGAAGGAGGAATATGCTATTGAGCAGTGGATAGAGATGTGCAGAAGAGATAAAGCAAGTATGACAGTGATCTCCCTGAACCACTGATTTACAGTAGGACTTCTGTGTTTCTGGGGTAGTGGAAGATACCATTGTTTAGCAGTGTGCTTCGTCTGCTGTACTTTAAATCCAATAAATCCCCCCTGCTACAACATTTTAAGAGAGAATTTGAGTAATGAGCAGTAGATGAGAATTGACCTCTGGTTACTTAATGCAGACATTGATGAAAAAGATAATTTATTCCAACTTTGGAGAATGAAGAGAAATATTCAGCAGCTTTCAAGGGACGCATCCACAGAAGCAGATTTAAATCTGGGAGTGCAGGCAGCCTTGGCGTTGTTCCAGAACAGCTTGCTACTATAACCTCTGCTTAATGAACTTGGCAGTCTGTCTCCGGGTTAATATTGGACAGTTAAGTCTGTCAGCTAGAGAAGTGCAGTAGAAAATAATCCATAAGCCTGAGTCACATGTTAAAAAAAGTAAGACATTTAAGGCATTGATCTCTAATTATTACAGTCCATAAACAATGAATCTCTAAAACTCTCACATTTCAGATAACTCCATACTTTGCTCTTCCTGTCAGCCTCATTTTTAATATTTAAATTAACTTAGCAGACTATAAATTATTGGTGAGCTATGAAATGTGGATCATTTCATATGGGGCTACAGGTAGACTTCAGGTAACAGTTTTAGCATAGCAGAAATAGTAGGGCAGCCCAGAAATCTGTGATAGAGCTTGATCGGTGCTTGAAAATAGTTATGATTGGAATGCTAATGTGTGAAGTCTGGTATTGATATTGAAAGAATATTTTGCATACTGTTTTCCAGTCTTATTAACTAACTGACAGAAATTCTTGGTTGACAATGAAGGTAACTTACATGAATATTAGTATGTCCTTATTTGAGGACATGAATACATTCTCACATGATGTGATTGAAAGTGGTCATGCTGCTGAACAAGAGGAAATGACTCTGTAATGAAAAAGAGCTTTAGGCTATTCCACATTTGTGTCCAGTCCAATAACAGGTATGTGAACTACTGCTATTAGTTTAACATTAAAAGAGTTGGAGATCCAGTAAAAAGTTCAAAGAAAGTCAGAAGTTCAAGGATCTATGAGAATCTGTCCAAGAGGATGGTTTTCTGATTTCTTGAAAGAGAAGAAAGAACCAGTCATTTCCAGTATGTGGATTCTAATGGTTTTCTCAAGATTGTACTCCTGAAATAATACTGTAGTAGTAGAGTTAAGAGATGCATTAAAGTTAAGATGTCTGCCTTTGGATGCATTTCAGTTTCCTGCCAAATGTTGACCTAAAGACAAAGCTATCTCTTCCATAATCTTTTAGAAATACTTATAAAGCCTTGATCTTGCTAGCACTACTTTCACCTATGGGTTAACACAAACCATAAAAAAAGATCATCCAAAATAGTCACTTGATGGAATTGAGCATAATCTGGCATGGCTCCCATGCTTTGACTTTCATAAAACATTGTTAGTGATTTCTGTGATAGATTCATTGTTAGTGTCCTATTTGCAGAGAAGAAAGTAGGAAAAAAGCCATGCATTAATATGCATTTATATTCATACTGTAAGCACATGCAGAAACTTTCAATAGTACAGTGTGCTTTATGAGTGGTGTCTAAGTGTTTGAAAGAGTAATGAAATGATCTGTTATTCTAGTTCTAAAAAAGACTAAAATTCTGTTCATGCGCCTGACATGGTGTAGGCATAAATAAAGTAGATTTTCAACATTGTTCTCTCAAATTAAGGAGGTGGCAAAGATAAGTTAATCTCTGTGTTCTGTCAGGAAGATCATGCTTACTCTTTTCATGCCTGTATGTGAGGACTGTGACACAGGATGACAAGGGCATATGTCTTTGCAGTTAGAAAAATTGTATCATTCAACTATTTTCTATGAGAAAGTAGAGAATTTCACAATCAGACTAATAATTTTAAAAATGAACATAGTTCAGGTTTGGGGTTTCACATATGCAGTCATTCTACTAAGAGTCTTCCATGACTCACATGGAAGTGAGACTTCCATGGGCTGGCTCCAGTTCTACACCAATATTAATCTGATGAGAAGCCAAGCCATGATATTGAAACATACAGCAAATGACAAATAATACTAGTTTCAGGCCAGCATTGTAACTGAAGCTATTCTGGCCCATGTACATGTACATGTGCTCCCCTGAGCATTTGCTGCTCATTTGTCTGGACTAAGACATTTCCAGTCAGGAACAGGACCTCTTCCACTTCTTGGAGACTGGGAAAAGAGCACAGTCTCTCTCTCGGGGAGCAATCACAGATGCTAGATTATTGCAGTAGATGGATTATAACACACTGAAGCAAAAGTCTATTTTGTAAGGTGGACCAATGCAGTTTTTTGGATGAGGTGCCCCAACAGACACCTTTCAGAGATGTGGCAAAAGTAAACATTTATGACTTTGACATCTCTATGGAAACTGTAAGAACACTAAACAGAATATTATAAATGGAGGATGCTGTAGGTGACTTTATAAAGACAAGACTGATAGGTCTTAGAAGAGTGGAGGATAAGAAAGACAATTAGTCAAACAGAACGGTGTTTGTACATTATCTTTGATTTGGAAGAATAGGAATCCAGGGCTGGATTGAATATGTGTTAATAGTTTAGAAAGTCTTGATAGAGAATTGGAAACACAAGATATAAAAAGCCTCTGTATGCTGACAAGGCCAATAAAAACCTAGTTAACAAATGGTTAATTATTTGGATTATTGAGATGACACATGCAGATGTTTTGTTCATGAAGTGATGAATGAATTGTTCAGAATCAATAGGAAAAACAATAGATGGAAATTCGCAGCACTGACTGTAACTTCTTAAATTTTCTCTCACTGCACAATACAATGGTACCTAAATCTTGCCGATTAATGTCTAACAAAATAAAAGTCTGATTGATTGTAATGGTTTGGGTTAAAACCACAGAGGAAGACAAAGCAAAAATAACTCTCTCTCTCATGCCTACAACCTGGCTGGGAGGAGTAGCCAGGTTACCAAGGTTTTTTTTTTCCCCATCAGCCCGGGGGACCCAGAAGGAATGCTGGGAAGGGGGGCTGGACTTTAGCTCGGCCTGGGAGAGCACGTTGTCTCCTCTCTTTTTCCCGGGAACTCTAAGCTGAAGGCATCTCTTCTCAAAACGGCTTTTTGAGGACCTTCCCTTCCCCTCCGGACCTTCTGCTGCCTGCTGTCTCTTCCTCCACGGAGTTTGTCCTGAGTTCCCACGGCTTTTCACCTTCCTCAGCCTAAAGTCATCGAGAGGACTTCTCCACAGACACACTGCGTCTGGAAAAGGAGTGCCGCTTCATTTTCACAGATACATTTTATTTTATTCTTTCCTGGGAGGTTTGCGGGTGCTAGCCTCTGGGTTGTTAGTTTGTTTCTTTTTTTTTTCTCTCCCTTCTCCCAGCGTGACCGCAGGGAGCGGGGGGTGGGGCTGGGCTGCCCTGTCGGGAGAGTGTGATATACATTCCCTTCCCCCGGCCCTTCTCAGGTTACAGCGTGTAGGCGGTGTGTGTGGGTGTGTGTGTGTGTGTGTGTGTGTGTGTCTGTGTCTGTGTCTGTCTGTCTGTCAGAGGGAATCCCGACTGGTCATAATTGGGCAATTACCCCCATTTATTCCCCCATATATCTACCCTTTAATAAATTGCTGCCTTCCCTATCCGTCTCTTGTCCATTGATAAAACCTAATATCGTCTAAAACCAGGACATTGATAAATAAGGTTTCCAAAGCAAATACTGAGATATACTTAGCCCCTGTATGGAGGTAATCTGTAGCAAATAAAGTGAAAGAAATATTTTGGCCTGGTAACAAAGACTGAATTTTAAATACTTTATCAAAGATTTGTGGAGTGAGCTTAGCTACCCTTTTCACTTTTATGCAGTTTCTATTTTAGATGAAAAAATTATATCCTCTGAGGTGGATATTCTTTGTTAACTGTCCCAGAATTCTAGTTGATAATAATACTTATATTAGCTCTCTATTTTCTCTTAATTTAGTTGTAACTATTGCAATTATACTTCTACCCAAAAATTGTAATTCAGAAGTAATTGTCAGCAGCTGAAAGATAGTGAGATAGCGTCGTTTAGGATGTTTTTGGATCTTTCTAGTGAAATTTAGTATACACATTAAATAGATAATAATAAAAATTATCATGAATTTTCCTCTTAACATAAACCTGCTGATACTACTGGTATTCATCTCTGTATGCATGATCTCTCAGCAACTTTGAATCCTTGGAAACATTCTTGGAAATTTTCTTGGAAACATGTTTGATCTAGTGGAGAATGGAAATTTGAAGTATCTAGACTATAGCTTCTGTAATGGGTCAGTCCAGGTAAAGACAGTGCCAATAATCTTGTACAGCAAAAGAGATATTTTTAATTAATTTCTCTTAGGGGGAAAAAATATTTGGTTGGGGTTTGCTTAATAATTCATGTGAAAGATAAAACATAGGAACTTGGTTATCTCTTTTACAAGGGAAACCTTCGAGGTGCTCTAGCTGTATGTTATTAAAAATTAGCTTCTCTGTGAAGCTGCAGAGACTTTTAATGAAATTTAGTTAAAAAGCATAAAGAGAAGGCTTTTTTTGTGAGTCTTACATAACTGACGTCAACAATGAAAAAAGAACTAATTCTTTTTGTTAATTTTATTCAGGTCGACCTGATTAACATACAGTTTTAATGAAAATTGTTGTGAGAATACCGTATACAAACCAACTTTTTTCATCTGCAATACTGGCAGACTGCATGTCAAATATGCTGCATATTATTAATAATTGTGTTGTTGAAGCAATACAGTACAAAACAGTCAATAATAAAGTAATGACAGAAGTGTCATGTCAGACATCCCTTTGTGTTCAAGATTCTAAAGGGAGATAGTCATAGTTGTTACACAAATAGTAGATAACTGAAAATCTTTAATGATATTTGTGTTTATTGTTTTAAATCTTGTCTGGGTTACCAGTGTAATGGTTACTAATTTCAGAGCAAATCAATCTTTTTCAGTGCAATGAATCAGTCGGTGCCTGTCAGCAGCTGAAATCCTGTTTTGCATCTTCTAACTTTTCCTGTCTCTGTTTTACAACTTGTCTCCATTGCTGCCTTTTTTACTATCCCTTGTCCTTGAAAGAATTCCCCATTTGCTTTTTTTTTTTAGTTCTTTTATTCTTGTCTTTGAAAGCCTACTTGTCTATATTCTGTCATTTATAGAAGATCAGTCACAACAAATGATTGGCACCAGAGCTCAGTTTCACATGGACAGAGATTTTTAAGCTAGCATCATGACTCTCAGCTGCAATGCTGTTTAAAATAAATTTGGTAACAGACAGCAGATGGGTTTTTTGTCAGGGAGCTATATCTAGCTGATAAGTTTTTTTTGAATTTTTTGGTACAGCAAGTTCATTGGAGGACATGACAGTTTTGTAAGGCATACTTGTAACTTCTACTCCTAAGGAGTTATGGGGGTAATTACACCTTAGGCTTGATGAATTACTGAGTAGGGGTAAAAGAAAGGAAGAATATCTGAAAAGCAAGGGAAGTTGCAGTTGGTGCATCTCAGGATTTATTAATTATCTTCAGAATGTGTAACAGACTTCAGCATTTGAGGCACAGGAAAACCAGTGCCATAGCTATCTTGCTGCTTTGCTGAACAGAAAATTTTTAAGCATTTTTATGATCTTGTGGGATGGTTTTTCCACAACAGTCAATGTTCTTCATAGCTTACAGTCCCAGGGCTAATATCACTAGGCAAGGAATGAATGTTAGGCATTGTGATACTCTGTGCTTGAACAATGTGATAGCATTTTCAGGCTTACAAACTTCTAATAGCAGGGAATACTATCACAGAGTCATGTACATGACTGAATCTAGGCCAAACACAACTTCTAACAAAGAAGTTGGCCAGATCAGATTTGAATATTTGGACAATAGGTGCTATAGGTGCTTTGTTTTAAGCAAACCACCTAGGGAATTTGACTCCAAAATGATCTGACATTTCTTTGGTCACCAGATGCATCCTTGTCGTAGTTTTACCACTGAAAAGTGTGGTGCTGACAAGAAATGTCCGAGAGAAGCCAGATGCACCCAAAAAGAAAACACACAAGTAACACAGTTTATTTCACACACACAGAAAACTGACAATAAAGTGCAAAAACAGACAAACTAAGCTTCCCCAGACCCCGTGTTGGGATGGGAAGGCTCTGCGATAGTGCTGTTTTTTTCTGTTGGGAGCTCCGGAAGACACGCAGGGATAAATAGGGAAGGACCCTGGCCTCAGGTCTCCCGGGGGGGTTCTGCAGCTGANGCATATCCGGTAATGGCGGCGCCCTCAGTGCCCTGCGGCCGTGGCCCCGGTGCTGCGCGCCTGCGGCACCATGTGGCTGCAGTGCGGCCCTGGCCCCGGCCCCCGCAGCCCGGACCAGAAGTGACGCTGGCCCCACAGGCTGGAAGTGCGTATCCGGTAATGGCGGCGCCCTCAGCGCCATGCGGCCCTGGCGCCACCCCGGCCCGTGGCGCCCGGGCCCGGCGGGGAATGGGGGGGGGGGGGGGAAACAGTTTTATTTTCTAACCCACAACAATCCTAGAAGCAACTCCAAGGCTCTGCTGGTTGTTTCACATTTGACTTTTTTTTCTCAAATCATTGACCAAAGATGCACGACTGTATCCTTGCTGTAAGCTAACCTTGATATGAAAGTTAAATAAAAAGTTTCTGGTAATGTCCCCTGCCTTCTAATTTCCACTGCTAGCAAGTTTTCACTTTTTCATGTTATGGGACAGATCCTGTTCTCATCACCAGGCTTTTTAGTGCATATCCCCAGGATACTGCAAATGCTGGTGGCTCCCTGGGGTCTGATGCCCTTCCTTTTGTCCCCAGTGCAGGAGCAGGGCATCTGGGAAGTAGACAGGGATATCCAGGATAGCCTCAGCCATCGAGCCAAAGCAGGGCCATGGTGAAGAGGCCAGAAACAGGCCAGGCAGAGGCCTTCCAGTCCTCCCACAATGGGGACTTTAGGTGCTTGAAGTGAAAAAGATCCATCGCTTGATTTATATACATGTATTCAGAAATATATTTTGCATTTGCTGGTTTGCATATAGAATGATCTCAAGTTTGCAATCATATGATAGAGGTTTAGTTTTTTTATAGATGATTATTTTTACATTCTGTATATATATTATTTAATTATATTTTCATACTGGTGGTCATATGGATTATAAAATGTTGCCAGTAGAAGAAATGTTGTTATTCCTTTATGTGTTCCCCTTTTCTTTTTAAAAAAAAGAGTGAATATTTTCACAAGTCTTGAGTAAGAAAATAGTATTTTTTACACTAATAAAATAGAACTTAGTGTTTGGGGATCTTTACCTGATATATTGCATAACCACAGTGCATATGTACTGCATCTCTTAGGAGATACTTAGTTCCCTCCCTGCAGCAGATCCATTGCAGTGCCTCTCAGGAATTGTAGCTGTCAAACCTGGTTTCATTTGTTTAATCACTTAGAGATACCAGGATATTTCTCAGCCCCAGGAGAATCTGCACCTTGGGAAAGTGAACTAAAGTGAGACAAAGAAGAATCACAGGGAGTCACTGTTTACTTAGGAGAACATAGGGTGTATGCCAAAATGAAACATTTAGTTTTAAGAATGGTTGATATATATGGCTGATATGGCAGATTTTGTTTCAATTTTCGTAATTTTCTTTATTCCATTTAAAATATAAATACAATAGTTTTTATTGAAAAATATTTGGTTTTATGTTGTCCTAGTCCTAAGAAAATTATTTATTTTAAACAAGTAAATTTCCCACATACTAATATGATTATAAAAAAATAATGATTACCAAAAAAATCACTAAACAGTGTGAATAAAATATTGTGAAAAAGCAGAAATACTGCAAAAAACCCCAAACCAAACCTCAATCCTGACAAAAAGGCTTTTTAGCAAAAAACTATGCATGGAAATATCTGCACTTATTTAGAAAACAACAATGTTGTTTTTCACAGTCACAGGAATTTTTGGAAAAAGAGAGCCAGTGTAGGTAAGAGCAAACAAATTGATGTGGTAGCCTGCAGGAGTGTCTTACTTTAACATTTAACTGAGATACTACTGCAGCAGAGATTGAAACTATTTGTACACAGAGACAGAAACTATTTGCAGTGGCTATATGGAGACATAGGCTAGATGGAGTTCTTCACCTCATCAAATTCTGAAAATGTTATGTACTGGAAAAATTCTGTAAACCAGCATTAATCCTGCCCTTTAATACTGGGAAGGCGTATGTTTTTTTAGGTTCTGATCTGTTGTCTGGATGTTTCCCTTTAAGAACAACATCATCATTCGAAGTGGGCTGACATACATCACAACTCCTGTTGTCAATGTCGTACCAGTTTTAATTTCAAATGGCTGAAATCCTGGTCCCCTAATAGAATAGTTATCACAAGAATGAGCAGATGCTGACATGGAGAGCATCTGACACTTTATAAATGAATGCCATCCAAGCAAAACATCAGCAGGATTGGTTATGTTTAAGTAGTTAAGCGTCTGCAGAGATGACTTGTTTGCAAATTGTTAAGAATAAAAGCATATTAGTTGTCAGAGAACCTTGGCATACACATGACAGCTCTGGGTTTAGACCTCCTTGGGATTGTGTGTTAGCTTCAGAGATGTATTCCCAAACACTTTTGGCAAGGTGAACTCCCTGAAGTTTAGGTTAACACAATGAATCTAGGCACAACTCCAGCATCAAAACACATACTGTAGAAATCTCAGGCTAGACATCTCTAATTGCCTGGTTGTAGTTTGAATAGGTCAGGTCTCCATATTTATACCACTGTGTTCTTGTTAAAATGAAGAGAAACTGGAAGTATCCACTATAATAAGCCTTCCTGACAAACAGGAAATATTTACTATAAAGCAAACTTTATGTTATGGAAGTAAGCACTTCAAAAGTTTGTAAGTAGGTTGTGCTTCCTAATTACATTATTCTGGCTCTCTCTCTCCCCAGACCAACACGATTGTTTCTAACATGTTAGAGACATCTGGAGACACCTCACACCAGTTCCTGAGTGAGCTGCGATAGATCCCACATAATATATTCTTGTTCAGAGTAGGGAAAATAATGGCTGTGGGCAGAAACCAGATCTGAGGCTTTCAGATCAGGGCTCTGGCACTGAGGTAAAACAAAAGGCACTGCATATTTCTGTTTCTAATAACTACTGAGTAAAAGTTGAAGACAAATCAAACTTGAACTGGAATAATTAAACCGGGAAATTCTCAGTGGGAAGATGGTACGCTGACTAATGTGTGAGCAATCCTTATAAATGAAAGGCTTTAAAACCACCTGAGGTTGACTATAAAGAGTGAGGCATTGCTTTTTTCCGAAGGAAACCAATTTGCTGAGAGTTGCTTCATGGGGT
Organism: Neodrepanis coruscans; assembly: GCA_013400695.1. Taxonomy (NCBI): domain Eukaryota; kingdom Metazoa; phylum Chordata; class Aves; order Passeriformes; family Philepittidae; genus Neodrepanis; species Neodrepanis coruscans. The sequence goes on from VYZS01065327.1 coordinate 107,330, forward strand.
TGAAGGGGTGCTTCTTTTAGGTTACACATCACAAGTTAGAGTTGCCATTTGAGTAATAGAAGGTGTATTGATAGTAAACAGGTGGCTTCTATTCCAAGGAGATTTGTTTAGTACCATGTTATGACTGAGGTAGTGCTGTGACACATTAAGTGCAGCTTGTCACTCTCCCATCTGGTCTACACAACTGCTGGAGGCAGAACTCTTTTAGGAAGTTGTACATTTTTTGCAGCTGTTCCTGAATGTTTCATAAATAACTAACAGAAACCATTGATTTATTTGGCTTTATTAAACCTATCTTAGGGGAATCATGTCGTTGTTCATGGAGAAAATTGTACAAGTTGCATGGCATTTAAGGGACTTGTTATCAAATTACAGTGCTTTACAGCCTTAGTGCTAATAGGAAAATAGTGAAGTACAGATCAGGACTTCTTTTGGCCTGATTATAATTTATATGACTGCACTTGATAAAGAGCCCTTCATGCTAAGTAAAATGCTTTTTGCCTGTGGAACCCAATGGTGTCTTGTTTTCATCCCCCTGTGGATGTAGTTTATCCTTGGATCTTAACTGGAAGAAGCAGTTGTTGCAGAATGCTGTGTTCATTTCATACATCATTTAAACTGATTTTGTTATTGATGAATTGCTTTTTTAATTCACATATGAAAGTGAACATTATAAACAAGGTATTCCCATATTAGTTTTCATTTCTTTGCCCAATGGGCAATTTAATGCGACATCAAACGCGATAATAGCTGAATGACAAAAAGAACCTTTCCCATGCTTGTTGGCTTCTAATAGCTTGATTTAATTTTTAATAGGCTGTTAATCTCCAGCTAGTGTTTTGCTCTGTATCAAACATTCACTGCAGTAAACTAGGTTGTTTGTCTACTTTAGTTTTGTGTTGTATTCAGTTAACAATCCCTCTGGAAGGCATTTGGTGCACATAAGATTCCTGAGATTGACTCCCCTTGATAAAACTTTTCTATGTGTCATGTGGTGCCAGGCTAATAAAACTATTCATGGGCTAAATTGTGATGATATCTAATATGTTGACAATAAAAGACTACCCTGTATTGAATTCAAAGTAAGCAGCATGCTGAATAGAAAAAGAGAGATATAAAGGACCATTAGATATAAAGGAGGTCTTAAAACATATTGCTGCCTAGCTTGGGAAAAAAAATTAAATACAGTGAGCTGTCTGACTTGAAGGAGATGCACTTATTTCCGGTTACTGTTCAAGTAGCCTGTTACATCCACAGTGAATAAAGAAAGGCTGTAAAAACTGCTGAGAGCTTTGTGAAGTTTATGCAAATCCTTTTGTTTTTCTAGGTGAAGGAAGAATGTTTGTGTTACATTAAAATACATTTTATTTTTTCTGGAGTCTGGAGTCTGATTTATTTTGGATACTGACTTGATATCTTTAGATACTAAAATCAGTGTCCTCTCAGAACTGTCAGTACCCAGAGATATCCATGAATTTGAATAAGCTTCCATTCTGTGATGTCATTACTTTCTTGACTGACAAATGACTGTTGAAGGGATAGGGAAAGTTCTCCAGTGTCCCCCATACTGCTCAGTGAGACAATGAAGTGTCTGGCAATCTTGTCTGTTGAAAACTGGCTAAGTGCCAGCGGGTTATATTCTTCTTCATCAAATGCTGCTCTTCATACTTCCGAAGATTATTTCAAAGTTTCGAAAATTTTCTACAAACTACAGAGAGAGACCTCACTTATGTAGTCCTACTCAGCTGCATAACTGATAGCCACAAACTGATGAATTCTCCTATAAAAACTGCATAGTTTTGGGAAAAAAAAAAATCAGCTGCTGTCAGAAAACTGCTGTAGAGCATCTCCTGTCCCTACCTTTCCTGATGGTTAATTTTAAGCCCACAGTTATTAAGTAATAGCTTATACTTATTTGTGTCCTTTGATGAAATAGTTCTTCCTGCCTGTTGCTTACCTAGTTAGAGTTAAGTCTCCCCTCAGGCTTTCATTGTGAAATATGTGAAGTGGTCCTCAGCCTGGTGATCAGTTGAAATGGGAAGGTCACAGGGGCTCAGATTTGTTTTACAATGCAGATCTGTGATCAGTGTCTTATGAATTCTTTCTACTGCTTTACCTCAGGTTCTTCTTCTACTATATTTAAAACAAGATTTAAGATTACCTGAGTTACTTCCACCTTTTATTTTCTTAATATAAGAAACCTTTATCTCATTATGTTGTTATCTTTCAGTATTTCTCAACATGCAAGAAAATTTTCAGTATCTTCCTCTGGGTCTCATTAATTAGTGTTCTCTTCTAAAAGTATTTATATAGAAGATGAGATTTCCTTGTCTCTCTGTTGTCTGGTGGGACTATTGATAAGAGAACTTTTCTGGATATAAAGATTATTTTTACACATTCACTTTGTAAAGAGGCTACATAAAAGTAACTACTAATTTTCCTGATGAAGTCTTAAGAGACCTTAAAACCTTTTCTTCTTACACAGTTAATCTAATGAAAATAATAAACCTTATTAAAAAACTGGAGCACATCAAACACATCAATTTCTGTGTAAGCAATCAGTTTGAACAGGTTATCATTAGTGTCAGAAATAGCAGCTGCTTTTTCCTAATTTTTTGTTCAAAAACTGGTATAATTTGATAGGTCTCAAAGTTTGGTGATGAATGGACTAAGTGAAAGATGAAAATGTAGATACTTAGTCTTTCCTTGGCATTGAGTTAATTCCAGAATCCACATGTCAAACTGCAAGATTTTACTTTACCTGAGGCCATTTTAGACTTCACTTTAAATCATGTATGGCATTTCAATGGGTCATAAAGAGTAATAGTTTTCCTTGTCAAAGCATCTTTCAAACAAATCTGGAAAAGATAGAGGGCTTTGGAATGGAAAAATGCAGAGCTGATTTGCAGATTCTTGAAAAAAACACTTACCACAGATCAAATAAAATCTGCACTGCAGAGAAATATATGTTCTCTGGAATATATTTATCACTGATAATTCCTGTTTTATCATTTCAGGATATTTCCTTGCAAAAGTGCGACTCAATCAATAATCAGTTTTTGTTTCAGGCCTTGCCTAACTATGGTTTTTACATGTGCCCTGACCAAATGTGTCAAGAATGATTACGATTAGTTTGGCCTGTAGTTCCCATAATGTTACCTGTGCAAGGGACCAGAGCTTAGCAAAGAGCTTTCCATAACATCTTGTAAAAATGAAATTGAACGTGAGCATGTTCCCTTATAATTTATCTCTCATTGGATAGCCTGTAAAAAATTTACAGAATTGTTATTTTCTCTATTTGCATTTCACATGTAGTTGTGTGTTTTGGTTTCACTGATTTTGTCTAGGTTTGGTCTTCATTCTGCTGTTGAATTATTGTCCTAATGAATGTTCTCTTTCTCTTTTCTCATTTTCTGGTTTTGTTTCTGATTATTTTGATGAGCAATAAATGAAAAGTCAGTTTTTAATTTAATTACTGAGTTTGTATGCAAATGAGATAATCATATCATGTCCATAAATACAGATTTACTTTGATTCCCATTTGATTGATCTGTAATTCTATGTCATTTATGGTTTGCTTAGCCAGTTTTGGTTTTGTCCTCATTTTCAGTATTTTACAGTGTGCCAGCATACAACATAGTAAAAAATTTACTATGTGGAAACAAAAATGGAAAAAAGAAACATATCCTTTTGTGTTCTCTTCAATAGAATGCATCCTACTTAAGTATTATTGTCCCAAAATACAACACACAAAAGTATTTAATTTCTTTGAGGTAAACAACTTTTCTGCAGTACCAGCCTTACAGCTGCAGCAGATTTCAAGAACTATGAATCCTTCCATTTATATATTTTTGCATTGCATTGGTTACATTAAAAAAAAAATTTGATTCATTACTAGAAAATGGCATCCCAAGTAGTACTTGTCTTAAAACCATTGAATATAAACAAAAAGGTTAAATATTCTTTGTCTTTCTTCTGAGAGTAGAAGACTCTTAGACTTTGACTCTTTGTCAAAAAGATGTTTTAAAATATTTTTCTGCAAACATAACAATTGAAGCTTTTAATTAATAAAACAATTACTATATTATCTCTTTGTCCACATGCCAAAATTTCGGAAATGATTCCACAAGACTTTCCGAGAAAGTTGATAAAGTTTGTTTTATGTTCAACAAACCTTAGCTGTGCAAATTTGATTCAATTTTGGTGTAGGAAAAGATCATAACTAATGTTTTTTTAAAAAAGCAGACTAATTGTTTTTGAAGTGACATGGAATTACTATAGCCAGACTTTCTTGTGGTTACATATTTTTCTTGATTTTTCAGTTTCATTCTTCATTACCTCTCTGATGGATTAAAATATTGCTAAAAAGAAGTCTAGGTGTCCAAAAGGTGAATAACTCAGATGAGGATGTGACATTGTTTGGTTGTTCCATTTGCTCCCATATTTTCATTACTGCCTTGGACTATTCCCATCTTTGTCAATATCTCTCCATTGCTGTTGCATGTCTACTTTTACAGTACCATTTGTGAGGTAAGTATAACTGACACTAAAATTAGAATTGTGTAACATTTGAACTCAGCTATATAAATGACTTAAAGTTCTAAAGGTATAATTTTAGCATAGTTGTCAGATTTCATGCTGCTGAGGCTCATGCTCCAAAGTGTAAATACCTCTGGGTCAAAATGGATAGGATCACATGAACTTTAATGTGCCATGCAGCAAAAAGACACCCTGGATGCCCAAGTGTGGTGATGCTCTCACAGACTTGTCTAATATTTCACCAAGACATCCAAAACCTGTTGAACTGCTGTAAATTTGTCACAGAAAGCATCAAGTTTTAGACCTTTACAGTACTCTCCTAAAGATAATTTTTCAGTTACTAAGTTAGTGTGTTAGACTTTCTTAAGTAAAGTATGCAACAGGCGAAAAAAAAATCACAAACTGTATTATTTAAAAGTCCTGTGTTACCAATCGGTCTTACTTTATCAATGATTATATCAAATCCAAAGTTAGTTATTCAAGTTGCTCTTTCATTCTTAGTAATGCAGGAAGGAAATATTTTGTACTCAAGAGTTCAAAAAAGAAAAACAGATACTGCACACCAGTCTTCTCTTACATTTGGTGTGTAGCTGTCACTGGTGGCTTAAGTGTCAAGGTAGAAAGCACAATTTCATTTTTGTGATGAATCCTGTAATATCAGGGAAAAAAATCAAATCAGGTTGCTTGCTGTGCAATCCTAAAGGAAAAGCTTTCTTGGGTTATAACAGTTTCAAGTAAAGCTGTGTTTCTTATCAGTGTCTCAGCTATTGGCAAAATGCTCAATCTTGCATTAAAGACATTTCAGAAACAGAATCAAGGTAGTTCAGCTGTTTCCCCTCAAGCTATGTGGATGGATACTGTGAGCTGGATTCTGATCTTTCTTTAACCAGTGTAGCTCTGGGTAACTTGTCAGTTTTTAAGGAAAGCTATCTTTACTTGTCTGCAATCTCAAGCGGGTGTCCTGGGGTAAATCTCTGGCTGCGATATTTCAGGAGATCCCATCTTCAACTAGATTGCGTGAGTGTACGTTGATGACTTTCTCTTGGTCCTAATTTAGTTCCTAGATTTCTTTCTAAAAGACTTCTATCCTATCTGATTACATTTCTTTGCAGACAACTCTAAGATTGGTGGGAGCATTGATCTTTTGGAGGACAGGAAGAATTTGCAGAGGGATCTGGACAGGCTGGATTCATGGACTGAGACCAACAGTATGAGGTTCGATTAGGTGTAGTATTGAGTCCTGTGCTTCGATCACAACAAATTCATGCACTGCAACAGGCAGGAGTGGCTGGAAAGCTGCCCAGTAGAAAAGGGACCTTGGGGTAGTTGTTGATAGCTGCTGAACATGAGCCAGCAATGTGCCCAGGTGGCCAAGAAGGCCANTTATGTATGAAACCACCTGTTTGTTTAACATGCTTAAGGCTAACAGCATTGGATTTTAGGTATTAATCAACATGGTCTACATCTCACGAAAGCCTTGCATGTGCCCAAGGGTTGAGTAGCTGTTATGCTGTTAATGCTTTTAGCGGAGAAAGAAATGTTTTCTACTACTCTACTATTTACCATTCTTTTTTTTTCAAGATATAGTTGTTTCTGAAAGTTACACAGCCTTTTGGGCTCTCAAATCCAAGAAATGTGAACACTAGTTTGTCTCCGTAGTGTCTTGTGGTGGGTTGACTCTGGCTGGCTACCAGGTAGCCACCAAATCTGCTTTATCACTCCTCTGCTCAGCTGAACAGAGGACAGAAAATATAACACATGCTCAGCTTTTCCACACAGTTTGATCTGGTGCTGTATAGAAATTAGTAAACTTGATGATATGATCATATTCATGATCTGGCAACAGTTGGTGAAGTCCAACTATTCAATAATCAGGGTCCAAAGCTATTAGTCTGCAATATGTTTTGGATTTCATGTTCATCTTCTAATTGATTATCCTGTGTCTATAATTAATTTTCAATTAATTACTTTGTACATATTTTAAGCATGTTCTCAGATTCTTGTCATTAACAGCACCATATGTTCAGTTCTTACTATACAACATTAGGCTGTGTTTGACCATTTTTGGGGCTACGTATGTTCATTGTACAATACCACAGCTATAATCTCTAGGCATTTGTTAGTCCTTTTATGGACTACAGATGGCTCATTAGCTTTGTACCTAGTTGCTAACCAGTCACACTAGTGAGTCACTTTAGCTGTGTGTTTGATTTTATCCTGTCAGCTTTTCATGTCCTGAGGAGTGTAAGATAGTCAAAAGGAGGACTAAGTTTTACAGAGCCATGTCTCCTTTAATAAGTACAAAAAAGAAATAAGAAAAGAGGAGAGGAGAGGAGGGAAGGGAAGGGAAGGGAAGGGAAGGGAAGGGAAGAAAGAAAAGGAAAGAAAGAAAAAGAAAGAAAAAGAAAGAAAAAGAAAGAAAAGAAAAGAGAAAAGAAAAGAAAGAAAAGAAAAGAAAAGAAAAGAAAAGAAAGAAAAGAAAAGAAAAGAAAAGAAAAGAAAAGAAAAGAAAAGAAAAGAAAAAGAAAAGAAAAGAAAGAAAAGAAAGAAAAAAGAGAAAAGCCAGTATGTAACAAAATAATATTGTAAGACAAAAAGAAACAGTGCTCATAAAATCAAACAGAAATTCTGAAGAGGAAAAGACATTCTCCAGATCGTCCCAGAAGTGCTTTGGGAATATATTTCTCAATGATTAAAGGTTTCAGATTTATAATAGAATACTATGCATGTATCATTTCATGAATGCAAACAGCTTTCCATTCTCTAGTGTCTTAAACTTCACTTCTTTCATGCGTCTGTCTCAGCAGTTGTGATTTTTTTGTTTCTTCTACAGTGTTTGATGAGCTGTCGCTTAGACCAATAGGTGAATATTTGCTTGAACAAGGTTTAAGACCATTAATGACCATGCAGCAGATGGAGAAAGCACTAAACCTTTCCACCTATCTTTGCACATTAATTAATACTTTATGCACTTGAGAGGTTGCTAAAGTACATGCAGTGGACTGCAGTGCAGTGGGAAGAGAAATGCAAGAGCAACTGTCTATGAGGGCATTCCGATGTGCGGAAGGAGTATGTTTGCTGATAAAGACCTATCCTAGTTTCAACTAAGATAGAATTAATTTCCTTATTAGTAGCTGGTGTAGTGTTTTGAAAGCAAAAATTATACACACAAGTAAAGCAAAACAAGGAAAGAATTCACCACTTCCCATGGTCAGGCAGATGTTCAGCCATCTCTGGAAAAGCAGAGATCCCTATTATGTAATGGTGACTTGGAAAGACAAACACCATCACTCCATGTGTTCTCCCATTTGTCCAGATTTCCCCCACTGTATATGCTGAACAAGACACCTTGGTGTACAGAATATGCCTTGGGTCAGTTTTGCTCAGCTCTCCCAGCTGTGTCCCCTCACAAGTCCTTGTGCAATCCCAGCCTCCTCAATAGTGAGGTGGGAGAAGGAGCAAAATAGTCCTTGACACTGTGCAAGTACTGCTCAGCAATAACAAAATCTTTATATATCAATTCTGTTTTCAGTACAAATCCAAAACATAGCACCACATCAGCTACTGTGAAGAAAATTGACTCTACCTCAGCCCTAACCAGGACACACCTCATTGCAAGTATTATCATCATCAGTATTATTATTACACTAATTTGTTTCAGTTGTTAAAATGTTATCTCAACCTGTGAATTTTACTTTTTTCTTTCTGATTCTTCTGCCTGTGCTGGTGACAGGGGTGTGTGAGACAGCATGCAGCTGTGTGGTACTCAGATGCTGGCTGAAGTGAACCACGACAAGTCCTTAATTCAGAACCTTAACTCAGAGTGAGAAGGATCACCAGGTGCCATTCTGTCATAAGCATGTGACAGTTGCATTGCAGCTTTGAGCTGCCATA